>VWYI01097620.1:373870-452007 GCA_013399455.1 Anthoscopus minutus | reverse complement strand
AGATGGATGGATGGATGGATGATGGATGGATGATGGACGGATGGATAACAGATGGATGGATGGATGGATCCAGCCCTGCAAGGATGGGTGTCCCTGTCCCGGGCAGTGCCTCACTAGAGGGCAGCCAGCACACAGCTCCCAAACCCCACAGCACGGAGCCTCCGGCAATGTGGGGCTCCAGAAGGGACAGTGCAATGAGGGAGAAGTAAAACACTTTATTAACCGTTCCTGGGCACGTTGTGTGGCTCAGACAGGGGCTGGGACTCTCAGAGGGACATTCCTTTCTCCCAGTGCCCTGACGGCTCAAATCCCCTCACCAACTCTAATATTAAACCCTCCTTTTGATGGTTTTCCCCACAAAAGAGCCAATATTTACTGGACAATGCAGGTTTTTCAGCAGACCCTCTCAATTTGTCTTCACAACCCCGGAAGAAAGAGGCAGAGAATTATTTGGTTACCTACAGAGGGGAAAAACAGCAATTCATAAAAAATCCCAGCAATTCACACACGAGCCAAAAAAACCCCAGGCCCTAATTTTGTTTTCCTGTTTATACCAGACAAATATAAATCAATGAACCAATAGCACCACAGGAAAGTTCCCCTTTCCCATGGGAATATACCGAGGACCTCACCAGCTAAATTCCTTCATGCCAGAAGCAGTGAGATTAACCCCCAGTGCTGGGATACCTGCTCTGCATTTTAGGTATTTACAGTAAATGCTTACCATGGTGTAAATGCCTTTGTATGGCAACAATACCTTATCCTATCAGGAAATACCATGGGAATAGGGATTTAAGGTAGAGAGCGTAAGTTCTCACCAGGATTTAATAACCTCCACTGGGATTGATTTGCTTTGATCAATACTTACCCAGATCAAATATTCCCAGTGGACCCTTTTCTGATGGTGTTATTTATGTGAGGGACCAGGTATCTGATCCAAAACTTCCTGGAGCCTTTCCAGGTTGGGTCAGTCCCTCCAGTGCCAACAGATGGTTCTAGAGGCGCTTGAACCCAGCACAGCCCTGTGGATGACCCCATCTCAGCAGGGGCTGCCCTTCAGTCAGTTCTGCTCCATGTTTTAACCAACCAAATTCAGTTTTATTACAGAAAAAATCTTCACAAATAGATCTCTGTTAGGAGAAAATTGCTCTCAGACTAGAAAAGAACATAATTTAAAATACACTGCCAAAAAGAACATTGGCTTTTAAGAAGAGGACAATTTTCCTCCTTGTAAGTTGCTCTCAGCTCTTCAAGGCCATCACAGTCCCAATTCCATACCCAGACCCCAAATGTCAGATCCCAAATGTCTTCTTGCTTTAAGGAGTGAAATACACCATATCCAAGAATTCCCCAGTGAGAAATCAGTCTTGTCCATAGCCACCAGAAATTAATGTTTTCCTGCTCTGTGTATATGAAAGTGCATTGGCAAGCTGGAATTTGTTTCATACACATTTTTTCCAGTCTGTCCCTTAATCCACCTGAACTCCTACAAGATGACAGGGCAGAGGTCACCCTTCACCCTGTTACTAGAAAGTGAGCCACTGTGGGAAAGCATCTGCAGGGCAGCACATGAAGTCACTGCCTGAGGCACCTGCAGTAGCTTAGAAACTTGGACAGAATGAAGAATTAGCCCTTTCCCAGGATTCCTGAATATTATTACTCCTTTCCTTGAACAGGGATTTTCACTTATGGGCACTTATGTATACACTAGAAATGAGAAAGCAAGATGGCTTGTATTAAAGAGCATCCTAGGACTTTATAAGCAATACTTACATGCCAAAACCTCATATTGGATTTCTTTTTTTATTTTATTCTCCAGCTCCAGTAATTTAGCAGCACATATTGATTTTGAAAGACTGGGCAAAGCTAAATGAGCAGGATGCAGGGGCAGCCAGGAATAACTGCTGAGCCAGAGAAAGGACTAAAAAGAATAGGAAAAAAATAATATCACTTAATCAAAAAAGATTAAAGAGAGAGTCCATGTTTCCCCTCATTTGAATGGCAAACTTCCCATCAGATTAAAGAGACCACTTAAAACCAGAATGTCTTCCATCAGAAGTCTGGGTACAGAAATGAAACCAGCTCATATTGTCCAGAGGCTCAAACATTCTTTCAGTTTATTCTAAAAAGAGAAATGTATAGAAAAGAAGATGATGTATCTTTTCTTTTTCCTCAACTAAAATAATTTTCTGGCAGTGCTTTCCTGCCCAGTGCAAGACCACAGGCGGGGACTGACACAGGGCTCATGCCCCACAAGGGGCAAAGTCCAGCCCAGCAGTGCCAGCTCCACCAGGGATAGGCAGGATCAGCCCCCTCACCCTGCCCTCAGGGGACTCACAGCAGCAAGAGGCTTCAGCTCAGCCTCAGGGCATCCTCTGAGGTGAATATTAAGTTCTCCGTGTTCTGGGTGGGCTCCTGGAAAAGCTCCCACCTTCCCAAAAGTGACCTGCAGCACAGGGCTAGGGAAAACCACCCCCAGCCCGGGGGACAAGGGGACAACACAACCTCCCCCTTCCTAGAACACAGCACAAGCTGCCCATCCTCTCCTTGAACAGAACTGCATTCCAGTATCGAAAACCAGGAGAAAAAGAAATAGTGTACGGGGACAGGATTAGTGTTCAAATTAATTAACAGATAATGCCCCAACAAATGAGTTTCATCCCAGTTTATTCCCTCCATCCCAGAGGGAGAACATCCTTCTTATCAGAGCAGCAGAGAAAGCGAGGCCAAGCCTAATAAAAAGACAAGCTGTACTTCTGAGAGTTGTTATTTTTAACTAATTCTCCCCGTTTTGTTCTACGTTACTTTAATTAAATGGCTGAGATTGTGGTAAGAGCACAATCTTGCACCAGCACTAATCTGCAGTGCAAGGCAACGAGGGGCTCGGCTGGAGCAGCTGAGCACGACTCCTCAAGAGGCTGCTCTGATACACAGTTGAGAGCCTGGAGAGCCAAAACCCATGTTCCTGCAGAGCTGTGACTGCTCTGTGAGTCAGGGAGTGCCACATTCTCCAGGTGATGCCTCCTAACCAGGCACCTGTGCAACAATGCTGAGGTTCACAACTCTTTGTTCCTTCTGGTCCGTGACACCTCCAGAGGCAGGGATTTGGTGATTTCTTTTGAGGTTTTGGTAGGGGCATTTTAAAAGAAATTTTCAGATATTTTTCCATCCAGAAGCATTCTTTAACCAAATTCTGCTCTACTGTAGTTAAATAAAAGCTCAGGCTACACTCGAGATTAGATCTAGCAAAGACTCAGCAAGGACAAGCTGTTCCTAAAGGCCCAGCAGACACAGCTGGGGCCTGCCCCAGCACCAGGGATTGTGAGAAGATGGCAGTAGGGTCTCATTCCAGCACACATCCATAGGTACCCCTAGGATGGGCCAGTCTGCAGGGTACCATACCCAAACTCACAGTTCCTGGGGCAAAAGGAAGGAAAACATTTTGAGAAAGGAGTGCAGAGGCCTAGCTGGCAGCACGCCCCAAACCCAGTTTCCCATAGCATCACACACTCCAGGATTAGAGGCCCTCTCCCCTCCAAACACGAATCCAAGGATTTCACTTCATCTCTGCACCAGCCAAATGAATCCCCAGTGCCATCCCACAGGGCTCCTGGTGCTTGCAATTTCCCAAGGAATGGGGCTGGTGAGCCTCCAGCCCTGACAGCTTGCAGGACCCTTTGCAGCACTGAGGGTTCCCCCTGCCAGAGCCTTGGGGCAAGAGTTAGAGGGATCTTGCTGAAGAAATGACCCTGTGCCTTAGCTAAGGGGCCAGAGACTTCTGTCTCCAGTTTGGGTTCTGATAAATGATGTTCTCTGCAAAAATCACTAATCCTGTAAGAGGAGATCTCGGTGACAACAGCAGTGAGTCATCCCCCTTGCATATGAGCCCCCAGTGCCTTCCACTCCCCCCTTCCAGGATTTGATTCAAACCAGTCCCATCTGTTTTCAAAGCTTCTTATCTGTTTGCTTTAGCTCACAGCTCACAAGTTTGCTCTTTTTCCCTTTCCTTAGGGAAAGGCCACGTGCCAGCGTGGGGCAGTGGGTTCAGGCAGCGCTGAGGAATGAATGGACATGGCTTCTATAATCACTGCTCTGAGTGATTTCTGCACCCTGAATCACATTGCTGAGCCACTCTTTGCAAGTCTCTACACAGCTACAGCTCAGCCTGGGAAAAAATATATTCCCTTCACCACCTATGAAATTTTATTTTCCTTTAGTATGAGCCATTACACATAACACAACCTAGAAGAAGATGACAAGCAAAAAAACCTGGACACATTCTAAATGCCTATTAAGTTAAAAATATTAGTTCCAAGATCAAAAAATGCCAGCTGTTGGTTCTGCTCATTTACCTGGGACAGGTATAGTAAAAGAAAGAATGCATTCAAAGCTTAAGCAGAAAGGGAAGGTGGTAGAAAAAGCAGCCCCCTCCAGCAGGGAATTATTCAACCATATCACAAATGCAAATGTGGACAATCCTGTTAAACAGGCTCAAAGCAATTGAGTCTTGTAGTGAAGTTCGCTGAAACTAGAGGAATTTGCCCTCAAAACCTTCCTTCAAGTACCCATGTCTGCACTTAGGGATCATAGGAGGCATCTAATAGATAAAATTATCGACCTTTCGAAAGCTCACTTTAAGCTGCCTACAGGGAATCACATAATTATGGGATGAAAGATAAAGCTTTGTCTGGGATAAGACAGCATAAACCAGTGAGAAATGCATTATAAAGTTATCATCATTTGGGCTTCTTTCCATTTGCCTTCTGAGGTTCCTGTTTCCAGGATCTCCTCAGCTGCCTTGAGATTCACAAACCAACCAAAGGGAGAGCAGCTATTGCAGTATCAACACTCCAAGAGTCTGGACTTTTAAAATATAAGAAATCAAAAGCAAAGGGCCACAACCCTTTAAGAACTCCAGATATCATGGAAATCATCATTCCCCCATCATCTGTGATCTGTCATTCTGTGATTACCAAGAAGGGCTGGAGTTGCAGCAGCATCTAAAAACACCATGGGCAGACAGTAAGGGAGTATAAAAACTCATTCTTAGGGCACAGAACAACCACTAAATGACAGGGGTTAGGGTGAAAGCTTCCTCCAAGGACTGGCTCACCCATAGTTGTTCTGAATCAAGATGCAACTGTCAGCTGGCTCCTGTCCCTTAAAATTACTTCCATCTGCCTTCACCCAGCCAAGCTTCTGGCATAAACAAAACCCTTACAACCAAACATCCTCCCTCTCCACACCCCACCGTGCATTCCATTCTGGGAAGAGCAGATTCCATGCTGACCTGCAGCTCTCCAGACATGCTTGAACACTCCTGGCCTGTTTTCTTTTGTAAGAGAGTGGGGGCAGTTGTCTCACAACAGAATTTTATTTCCCACTGCACGGGAACAAGCAGAGGCTGGCTGCTCCCTCTGTCCTACCACCTTCACTAAGAGACAAAAGGACAAAACCCATGCCAAAATTCACAGCAAAGCTACCCAGCACCTACCAAAATCCCAGGCTTTTTCCATGTTGGACCTGCTTCCACCCCATCCCATCTTCCTGTCAGCTGCTGGGAGAGGGGAGCTTTGCCCACAAGACCTCCCAATGCAGTCCCAGGACTTGCTGTGTGGTTTGAAGCACTCAACAGTCAGATTCAGAAGAACGGAATCCATTCTCCAGGCTGGAGAGCACAGTGATGTTCAGCTTCAATGCAAAATACCACATTAAACAATAGATTTTGCCATCTTCTCATCAGCCCTACTCTTTTAGAATAAAGGAACAGAAGCACACAAAAAGCTAGTTGCAGAGCCTGGAGCACAGTTAAATCCAAACAGACTACTGCAGTGTCCTTAGGTGTGTTTAAAAAAAAAATAGACCCTGCAATGATCCTTCTTTATCCTCTTTTTTGTTGTTTTGTTTTTTTACTGTATGCTCCTGTTGCTGTTGGAAAGCAAGTTCTGATTCAGGCTCTAGGTCCATTTAACAATTCAACTAATAATTGTGTTTTATTTCTCAGACTATTAGCATGTAATGGAGCAGCAGCAGCCTTGGCTCCTGCTGTCTGGGAAGAGAGAGATTTTGTGCCAAGGGCTAAGTGCATTGCCTTGGGTCAGCTGGTCCCTCCAAATCCCAGAGTGCATTTTCTTGGGAGTGGGAATTCACCCCACTCTGCTCTCAGCAGGAACTGGAGCTTCCAGTCGTCTTGCAAAAGATAAAGCAGTATCAGTCTATTTCCTACACCTTTCTCACCTTCTGTACTTCTCCCAAATAACAGAAAGCTGCTTAAATGAGATGTGCACACTCACAGAACAAGTTAATTAATGGCCTCAGCCTAAATTGGTGAAACCAGCATGCCTTGAGCAGTGATTTAGCACTTCAACACTCGCTGCCAGACTTTCACCTTCCAAGCAGTCTTTAATCCCCCATATTAACATTTAGCTCCCTGCTGAGGGGCCTCTTCCAAAACTCAGCTCTTTGGGAGCTCGTTCTCAAGACAGAAGTATCCCAGGTTCCCACTGAGCTCAGGAGGTGGAGTGGGACTGCAGAGCTGGGAGAGAACTGGCACCGCACTCTGACAGCAAAGGGATGAACATCTGCAACATCTGCCCAGCCCCACAGCAACTGTCAGGACTGCAGATGAGCTCTTCAACCCCAATCAGACCAGCAAAGAGCCTCATTTTTGAGGTACCAACATTCCTACAGAAGCAAGAATTTTAATTTTAATTAACTTTAATTTTAAAATTAAAATTCCTTCCTGCTAAATGGAAGCCTGTTCTGATTCTGCTCCACCCTGCCAGCATCTTCTCTTGCAAAATGTATTTTCTTATATGAAAGAACAGAGCAAAGAGAGGAGGGCTGGGGAAGCAGAAAACATTTCTAGGAGCTGCACAGTTGTGCTTATCCAGCACGCCCAAGCTCTGGTTTGCAGCAATCACTGTACCCAGGTGTGTGCTGCCACACTGGACTGGACTGGTGGCTGCTCTAAAGACCCAGCCAGGGTCAGTCACAGCCAGGGAGAGAATCACTTCTGCCTGGGACAGGCTGCATGGAGCAGAAGTGACAAGGACAGAGAGGCCTGAGCTGTGCACAGTCTCAAGGAGCCCCTGCTGCAGGATTTATCTTCCTCCTGCAGAGGCTGAGCCCAGGCTGGGCTCTTGAGCAGCAGGCAGAGAGAAAATCAAGAAATTGGTGGAGTCCTCACCCCTGGAAATGTTCAGAAAACATAGGTGTGGTGCTTAGGGATGTGATTAATGGTGGAGCTGGCAGTGCTGGGTTAATGGTGGGGCTCAGTGGTCCTAGAGGGCTTTTCCAACCTCAGTGATTCTGAGAGCGGATGGAGGGAGCAGAGGGAGGACTGAAGCACAGCCAGGTCCTGCTCAGCCCATGAAGGGGTGAGCACCTTCCCCTCTTGCACAAGACCTGTCTGATCCCTGAGGATGCAAAAACAGATGGGCAAGAAGAAAACCAGGGCTCTCCCAACTCAAGAAGTCAGAGAAGACTCCAAGAAGAGCAGAGCAGGCACCACCCCTGTTCTCTGCCCAGCTACAGCACGACCCATCTTTGCTGGGACACAGCCAGTTAAAGCACTGGCCAGGCAGGGGACATGGGGACAGCAAAGTCCCAGTGATGCAGCAGAGCATTTTGGCACCTCTGACCCAAGCCAGCCAGGGAAGCAGTTACATAGAGAAACCCTCTCCAGCACTGCCCAGTTCTTATCCAATTATGACATAATTCTTTCCTTCCCCTAAAGGACTAAAGCAACAAAGAAGGAGCACAAAGGGAGAGGTGGGAGGACTGCAGCAGCATGAGGGAGATGAGAAACCAGGGGCTCCTGCCTTTGATGTTTGCATCATTGCAATTACTGTGTCAAGGGTTCTGCAGTGTCACTGGTAAATAAATCATCCAAGGAAATTAACTGTGCAGGGAGTTTGCACCACTAATCACAGCAGGTAAAAATGAACAGAGAAGTCAAAGCATTTCAAACAAAGGAAAAACTCCAAAATGCTAGGAAAACAAAGGAACATTTCAAATTATTTCTATAGCAAATATAAAATCTGTGTAGGTGCCTGTACAGGGAAGACAGAGACTTTAGATTCATCTACTGTTCTTTGGGAAATTAAGCCATTATTTAATCATGTGTAGTCTTATTGCAGACAGAGAGGATAAAGAACTCATTTGTCTTGTACAAGAAAGAATCCAGCACTTGATACCTGTCCTGATATAGCATTAAAAACTATGGAATACACCAATTATTCTCCTTCATCACAAACACTAAAGTTCTTTTCCCCTCCCCTGCTGTCACAACGAGGTGATCTGTGCCACATCACGGTAACACAATTTCACACCCCACTCCATTTCAAGAATGATCCAAAGTAAAATTCCATCCCAAGTACTTGATGATCACTTGATTTGAGTTCCTGCTATGGCTGCTGCTCATTTCCAGCTGAGTAAACAGATCCATATGAAGATGTTTGCTCAAGACCATTGGTGGCAGGAGCAGCCAGAGCTTCCACCCACCCTACTCAGCCACAGCTCCTGACAGGAAACGCCCAAACCCCGCCAAGGAAATGGAGCATTGCAAACATCACTGGCAGCACCTGAGAAAGATGGGATGGAGCAGGGGTAAAGCCTGACTGACAGAGACATTCAGCCATTCTCTTTCCTCTCTGTGTCCTCTGCTCTCATTCAGTCTCTCCAGGCTCAGACAAGTCCAATTTCTTCTCAGCTGTTTGCCCTAAACTCCCTCATCCTTCCCTCCATGCTCTGCCCAGAGGTGCAGCTCCAGAAATACTTTCTAAATGCCTGTTTTGCAATTCAGAACATCCCTAAACTGTTCCATCAGCTCAGTATTTGCCTGTAATCCCCTTTAGATCTGAAATGTTCATACAGTATTACGTGCAAGATTTAACTCAAAGACAATTCAGTTCTGTGATTTTTGGCTTCATTTTGATTTTAGGACAGCAAAAGAAAACCTCTGCTTGAATCAAAGCACTTAGAAATCTGACAAACTCATTTAAAGCCCTGAACAGAACTTTTTTTTTTAAATACAAATTGGTTCCACTTTTACCCACCCCATTTTAGTTTAAACCCACCTACCAGTGGTGGGAGCAGAAATTCTGTAATCACATACTTAATTGCTGTATCGTGTTTGTTTAAATCAGAACCCATCCCATTCCAGTTGCAAGTATTTAAAGCCCAGACCTGGAGTGTGAGAGCAAATTAAAATGAGAGAAACAGTAAAAGTGATGGCATCCCCCAACATGAGCAAGCACAGCACGTGTCACTGCTCTGCAGCCTGCCCAGGGCAGGGGATGCACAGGATAAGAGGGAGTGGCTTCAGACTTACAGAGGGCAGGGTTGGATGGGATACTGGGAAAAACTGCTTTATTGTGAGGGTGCTGAGGCCCTGGCACAGGTTGCCCAGAGAAGCTGTGGCTGTTCCATGCCTGGAAGTGTCAAGGTCAGGCTGGATCAGGCTTGGAGCAACCTGGGATAGTGGGAGGTGTCCGTGCCCATTGGAACCAGACGATCTTTCATGCCCCTTCCAACCCAAACCATTCTATAACCAAAAAAACACTATTTATTGGCTGAGGTTGTTCACAACACACGACAGAAACAGCTCCCTTTCATGTGAATTTGCTAATTGAGCTTCTGATCATTCGAGCCATGCTTTGCTGTCTCCAGCAGTATCAGCACAAGTGTTCCAAGTCTGAAGCAGTCTTTAGCTACTGCCAGGCTGAAGCACCTGCAGCCCCAGCCCTCTCCACGCCCCTACTGCCCTTTCACACGAAACCTGGCACTTCAGTGACATCTAAAGGGTCTCAAACTGCCCCTCAGCAAGAGCTACCAGCTAACACCTCACCCTCCCTGCAAGAACCGTTTAAAATTGCAGCACCTCTAATTTCTCAGACTGATGCAGCACCAGAGTTGTATGACCCTGTGTAACAGAATGCTCCTAAAAAGTAATTTATCCTCAGGACAGTCAGGAAAGCCTGGCCTGACAGAAACCTTATTGCTTTCAAACTCAACACGAGTTACATTTCCCCAGCTATAAGGAAACATGATTTCATCTCAGTAACAGATCACAGACTGCTTTACAAACAATCAGTGAATCTTCACAGACCAAGCTGCAACGAAATAATGATCCATTCAAGTCTAAAAGACTAAAATATACCTGACACAGGCAAAGGGAAGGTGCTTCAGATTACTACTGTCCCACAGGAAGCAATGGGTGGGAAGTTGCTCATGGATTTCTCCAGTCCTTAGCCCAAGATGTGACAAACCAAGTCCCTCACAAGCTTTACAGAGTGACCACACTGCACTCAAGCTGTGTCACACCAACTGCAGAGCAGCTCAGCTTGAGGACCAGCACAGCAAAACATCCCAGCTGGAAAACACATGATGAAAGCTCCAAAACCCTGCAAATGGCCTTGATCAGTTTTCCCCAATGGGACTACTTTTGCAGCAAGAAATGGATTCATTATTTATAGCAGAAAAGAAGGTGGCTGACTGCAGCTGAGGATGCCACTTTGGATTTAGCAGATGTCCTGATACAGTACATTATGCAAACAACACCTACACACATGAGGCTCCTCTCACCACTGTAGGAAGCTTTCCCTGTTTTTCGTAAGGAACAAAAGCTTCTTCCTTTTAATTTCAGTGGAATCAGAGTCTGGGTTCTAAACTGTCTGTAAGTTTGATGTAAGTTTGATGGGTGACAGCAAACTTTGGTTCTCTCCATCTGAAGTTCTCCAAGCTCTGTGGCTGACACTTCCCTGTCTGGACACCTTCCATCAGTGAACATAATTTCATTTTTCACACTGGGTGGCCAATGTCCTCAGATTTGCACTCCCACAGCATTTACAGTCAAGGGACATAAATTCAGGGCACATCCTGTGACAAGGGACTGTCTGAAGTAGCACTTTGTGGAATAGTTTAGAAAACTGGGCACCTCAGACTCACTAGGACTTGACATGAAAGTTCAAGCTGTTTATCTGCCATTAGTAGGCACCAAGCCATGGTGCTTTGCCTTGGCTGCTGCACTGCCTATCCTGGTATTTTTAACACATTCTTTGCTGGGTGACCAAAAGCAACTCCCTGTTCCCCAGGGATGCCTGACCTGATGTTGCTACACTTCTAACAACACAGCCCAAAGTCTGCAAAGCTTGTAAAGTACAGGCACAGGAAAAAGAGAGAACATGAAAGCAGAAATTCAAATGTAGCTTTAAATTCTTGGTTTTAACTGTATGCCACAATTAGGGTAACACAAAGAGAATTGCAGTAAAATGCTCCTGTGAGCACAGTCTTTGGGAAGGGGATACTGTGAGCTCAATCTCCATTTTCTATCTTGAGTGGCTTCACAGAAATCAAACTAGGTACCCTGCACAGCCACAGTCAGATAACTGCAGTCAGGCTCAGTATTTACTCCAAAATGTTTTAAATGTTTGCCCCAGTGAGAAATATGGCATATGAATTCAACACAGTGTTTTTTCTCTTCCTCTGCCAGAGGAAGGGAACCAAGAGAAGAGCTCACTCCCTGTATTGCTTTTATGCATCACTGTCAGCAATGGCATGGTGAGACAAAGTCCTTTCAAAAAAGAAAAAAAACCCAAATGTCTATTTTGGGAAATTCTCATTCATCACATAGCATTAAAGATACTCAAGGGACTCTGGCTTTATGTGATTTAACATGGAGATTTACACCCCACCCCACCTCCTTATTTTACAGTCTTTGGTGGCATTATGCTTTGAGGTTCAGAAGCTCCAAGTGGGGATTCTATTTAAAATCATCTTTACTGCAGGAAATTTTGTTACATGACCTTTTTTGAAAAATACATTTTTGGGAAAAAAGTATCAGATGACTTGCTGACTTCTGAGACACGCAGATGCAATGAGCAAAAAGTACAAATCCTGCTGGTTTGACTCAGAGAAAGGTACCCTCTAAAGCTTAGAAACAGAGAACATAAAGTTATAGAGAGAAAATAATAGTTTAAATTAAAATATTAAACATCCACATCTACTGGCAAAGGATCAGGGGGAAAAAGACAGCCTTGACATGTGCTAGCAAAGGGTGGGAAATTCTTCCTTTCAGCTTACGTGGTTAACATTAAAATACACACACACATAATTGCTCAGATTTTCCACTGGGAACCCCAAATTTATGCCTGGTCTACACAAGAGGACAACACAGCTGTGACAGAGAGCAGACCTGTAATTATGTCTCTGTTGTGCCATCAACAAGCCCAGCACTTACGAACACACATCCCCAGGGACGTGAATCCCTCACAGACACAGCTGAAAGCTCATGTATCTCCTTCTTGCAGCCTCACCTCCTCATGCATTTCATTTTGGGTTTGATTATTAGATGCCCACAAGCACCTATTAAACAGACAGAAGAAACTCTGGCAGAACAAATCCCAGCCCTGCTGTTAGACAGCTCCAATAAAGCAGGAACAGAGAGCGGAGTGCTCGCTCTCTGCGCTCCTGCCGAGGCATGCAGGGATCCAGGAGCAAGGATCCTGCAGGAAATGGCACTTGCTGGCCTTGGTGGCACATTAGTGGCACTTGTTCCCCTCCGTTTTCACTGCAGGTGCAAAGTGTGGAGCTGCTGTTGTGGAGGGAGGTGGAATATCTATGGCAGTGTCTTTTAAACAAGGGATGTTTAAAGGACAGGCAAGCCAGTCCTCCAGAGGTCTCTTTGGAGGTGAAAACAAAAGCCCACCCCTTTGCAAATGAGGGGCAGGAAAGTACAACTGCCACAAGGAGCTGGAGACAAGGTGAAGCAGAGAGTGAATGTCACAAACTGCCCAAAGCAGGGGGATTGCTGTTGTCCTCAAGAGCTTGTGTGGGAGCAACACCTGATGCCTGGCAAGTTGCTCATCCACCTGGCCAGGCACCCACACCCAGGAAAAAGAGACTGTCCTGAAATGTTAAATCCCCAGAGCAGAGAGCCATAGACATCAGAAGACTGTAAAAACAGGAAGTATATTTTCTACAGCACCATCATATTCCTCATTTCCTGCCACAGTGACCAACCTACCTGTGCAAAGGACAGGTCCTACAAAGGACCTCCATTACCACTAAATCAGAGCAGTGATAAGCCTTCTGTCCCAAAAACCACATCTAGCCATTCGACAAAACATCCAGCTGCAACATTTCTCTGCTGCTTATATTCCTTACCCTATCCTAAATGAAGGAAAAGGCTACAAAATGCTTTTTTGGACATGCCCTGCAACATGCACAGACACTGCTCCTGGGCCAAGGAGGTGTCAGCAGAGGGCTGACCTGCTCTTCACATCCACTGACATGGGCAGAACATGTGCCACAAACATCCTCATAAAACAAAACCCTTTTGCGAAAATCAGTGCTTGCTGCTCTTGCCTGCCAGCAGAATATTTTACTTGCCTGTGTTGGCTCCCATTGCATGGCTATAAACTTCCACATGCTGTAAATACACAGCTAGACATGAAAATATCAACTCATTTCTGCTCACTCCTCCCTTTACAGCCAGTGCCAGCACCATGGTAATTCAAACACTGTGACTTGGGATTCCTTTCTGGCAAGTGCCCACACTGATTTTAAATAAGGCAAGCTTGGCCTGAAACCAGCCTACAGAAGGTGGGTTTTCCTTTGTCTCAGCAATGTAGGAAGCAAAACAGCTACAAACAGGGCCAGAGACCACATTGTGATGAGGATGAGGAGGTTGCAGGGGGTGAAGAGAGAAAGATTAATCTGAAAATACCTAGTGGCAGTTTCCAAAACAGAGAGCCTAAAACAAGGAGGGAAAAGATGGCTTGAGAGCAAAGACTGTGTGCAGCAAATGAAATAAATGGGAAGATTTCCAGTGAGTGGATCACTGCAGAGCCATTAAGGAAGCTGTATCCCCACAGCTCCATTCGCCATGCCCGGCAGCACCAGGATAATGTGGTCATAACTCAGAGAAGCATCAGCAAACAGCAGTTTTCCTGCTCCCTGTATAATTTAGCAAAGGCACAGACACTGCTCTGTCGTATTTCTCCTCCCTCGATGCAGCAGCATTTTTTTTTCTGGGGTTATTTTGGTGCTGGTTTAGATTTTCTTTAAGAGAGATCTCTGGATTAAGCAACCTTTTTATTTAAATAGCAGCCCAGGTTCATTGGTTCAGAGCAAGCCTGAAAGCCAGATAGCTCCAAACAGTGTCAGATTTCAGTAAGTGCTTGAATGGGAAGACCTTGGCACACGTCCCTGCACAACAGCATCGATGTGCCTGGAAAGCCTTGAGAATTAATACTCCATTTAACACTACTGGGAATTTAGTGGTCAGTTTTCAGAAACACAGGGCCATCAGGAGATTACAGTCTCCCTACACACAAGGCTGTGCCACCAACACAACCATCTGCAGAAGTAGGTAGATTTAAGGGAATTCCTGGAGATCAGCTGTGCAGTTATTGCTGCTCACAGATGTGCTCCTGCACACCCATGCCTGCTGTGCACCTTCACCTCGGACACACCAACACCAGCTCTTTGCCTATAAGGGAAATTGCTTTTAAAGTGAGGCAGTGAAAGATATTGTTTGAAAGCTCAGACTTAATCCTGGCTCAGGGCCTACATTTACATCCCCTTTTGGAAGGAGAGGACTGAGATCAGTAGGTCTGCAGAGCAGCTCTGGACAAGGATCTGCCTGTCAGCTCCCCACAGCCAAGGGGATTCCTCTGTCACTGTGATGCACGACACAGAAGGATTTGGGATTCAAAGAGTCTGGTTTTCCTTCCACAAAGAAGCCTTTATTCCTAGTTTTACAACCCTTTTTATACAGCGTTCCAAAACAGGTTAACATGATTGGCCAAAGGAACCACTTCTCTGGTTCCATTGGTAGGAATAGAGAAAAACACATGCAGAACATCTGCCTTACCTTATTTTGACAACTCAGATCTATTTACAAAAAACAGTCCTTGAGGGAGAATGTTCCCAAGAATTTTTCCCTTGGGAACCGATCAGCGTCTAACAGGCTGCAAACTCTCTCAGGCTCCGAAAATCATGTCCACATTCCTCTTCCTCCTCCATCTCCTCTGCTATTTGCATTCATTGCATGCAGCACCAATTCATCCAAACTTCCTGCTTTACCACACTCTGATCTGGGAGCTGCACCCATGCCATGGCCACCCTCTCCCCAGGACCAGGTAAGAGCTGCCAGCACATCAGGAGCGCTGGGGTCCCCCAGGAAAAGCAAGCCAAGGCTTGCCTGCCAGGTCAGAGCACCTCCAGCCACTGGAGGAGGTCATCTGCCCAACGTGGCAACACCCCTCCTCCAGGATTTGTCACCTTCCATGGAATTCCTAGCAAGCAGGAGAGCTGCAGGCAGGGCGAGCTCAGGTGCAGCACTGCCAACTCAGTGCCCGTGTGAGCAGCCCAGGCTCTCACCAGACACTGTCACAACAAGGGGCAGAAATCGTTTACACTGCAGGGCTGTGCTTGCATCTAATACACAGCCAGCTTTACATTAGCAATTTTTCTTCTTTAAATCAATCTTTAAGAGCCACCTGATGGGTTCCACCTTCTGCCCAGCTGTTGGTTTCAAACCAGATCCTCCCTGCTCATCAACCTGCTTAAACCTAAATAACCTGCACAGCAAAAATGAGGAGGTACCCAAGGCTGTTTTCTAGAAGTGGAGCCTCAAACCCTTCACAGACAGGCAGCTGTTTTCTGGGCAGACATCTCAAACAAGCACCTCCCTACTCTTGCAGAAGAGCTCCCCTTCCCTGGTCTGCATGCACCAATTTCATTCCCACTTGTGTGCACAGACAGGAACCAAACTGGAAGATAAGAATACCCTGGCAGGCACACTGCCTGCTTTAGTTATTCAATAGCTCTGTGAGCAAGCTAGGGCTTTGTTTGCTAAGCAATGACAGAGTATTCACATTATGCTGATTAAAACCATTCAGTCAAGACATCATGCCTTTAGAAATACTGTTTGGTTTATGTTACAGCTATTTTCCCCCCCCTCCCTGAATTCAGCAATTTAGATTGCTCCTCCAGCAAGCCAAACACACAGATGATTAAATTCTTGCACCTCCAAAGGATAAAGGCATGACAATATCTGGCCTTTTCCAGAGCAAGGTCTGAATAAATTGGAGTTTTACCAGGATTCAAAGCCACTTGGATACCTCTGGACAACAGCCAGTTTCTAACCAAGTTGGGAAAATACTTCTTGGGAAAAACCATCCCAGCACACACAGAACTTTTGAAAATCAATTCTTGAAGGAGCTGGTGCTGCCAGGAGATGGGTACTAAACCATCCAATTTATTCAGATAATTTCTACAGGCTTCACTTGAGACTTTAAATTACGTATAAAATTTTCATCACCTTCACAGAGGCAAAGCTGAAAGGGCATTTAACACAAGAATTTCATGGTAGTGAATAGCAGCAGAGGGGCACTAAATCACAAACATCACAAACCTTCTAACCCTCCCCGGCAATTCCAGAGAGTTAAAGGTACTTGTTGCCTCTCATTCAAATAACCCCTGTGGTTTTATTGTCTGGGAAAGAGAAGCACCTTGCTTTGGGACAGCAATTTCTTAGGAATCCGTGTCTGGTTCTGTCCCACAGGTAAATCCACCAAGATCCATTCTCACCTTGGTAACACAAGGGGGTCTTTGCTCTCCAAACTTGCCCTCCAGCCACGCCACACTTGTTTCCAGCAAGGTGCTGGATGATGTGCATTAAAATACTCTCTAAATCCTGTGGTGGCAATGTGCTCACCCCTCCTGAGGAGACACATTTATCAGCAGTCCTGAAGCAGAGGCAGGAGAGCAACCCCTGAACCAGAGCACAGCTCTCTGAGGGAAAGCCCCGTGTGTGCTGCTCCAGCAGAAAGCTCTGTCAAGGCTTTTTCTTGGGGCCCAATGTTAATTTAGTCCCAAACTAAGTAATTATCCACTGCTTTTTAACAGTTTCCCATTTTCTATCACCCAGCTTGTTATAAGGGCAGTGCAGCAATCCAGGACACAAGTCAGATAAAATATTTGTGGAGTAACTGGCCTGGGATCTACACAACTGTGACAGGCACATCCTGCCTGCACCAGAGCCTCTGATCAGCTTGGAGGGGACTCCTGGATACAGGAGGCAGAAAAGCCAAACAGGAGCAAGGCAAAGAGCTTCTGGAAATGTTTTAACAACAGCAGCTGAGAACCACAGCACACTTGTTTTACCTTTAACAAGTTTCTCTGAGTCAGCTCCCTCCCTTCAGCCTAGAGCAATCCTTACAGCTTTTTTTTCCTTAAACACAGCATTCCCTATAGGCTGGGAGCTAATTTATGGCAATTCATTAGGCTGTTCTAACTCAGGCAACAACAATTCATGCTGTAACTTTCTCAAATGAATTCCTCTCAAAAACACTACCCCACCCTGGCAAAATGTTAATTAAGGATCCTTTTACCTGCTCTCTGAAGATCACAGGGCAGATGCTGTCAGACAGGTTTGCTTTCTGTTATTACCAATTTCAGCAGCAATTCACTTCTCCTAATCCCATTCTCAATATCAGGTACTCACACAGACATTAAAATGAAATAAAGGATTACTGCAGCCACCCAGGTAGCAGCATTATTTGGGACAGAGCTTGCACAGAGGACAAGACACAAATGAATGTGAGGATGAGTTGCTCTCCCTAAAATCTGGAGGACATGCTGTTCCTCTGAAGCTTCCCTGGCCTTCCAAATATTTGCTTGAGGTTTCCTTTACATGCAGAGTTTCCTTGTGGAATGGTGAGCATGCAGAGCACATTCCTCTGCTAAGTGTCTTCTTCAAAATTTGGGTAAATACCAGCACATTCCTGCCCAGCTCACACAAACAGTTTGGATTCTAATGGCAGGAGCAGAGTCTGAAAGGACAGCTATGGCCTTGCTGCTGGTTTTCACCAAAACCAAGGACACAACTGATTTTGTGCTCTGCAAATCAATATAATTAAACTCCCTGAGTGGACACATTTATCCCAGCAAATGGTTGCTCTAAACTGTATTATTTAGACAAAAATGGAGCTGTAACCATACTAGAAGGTTCCTACAGGGGAAAAAAGTATCCTGCATGAAAAAAGAAAGCTAAGATTTGTGGTAATGAAGCGTTGCTAATGTTATAGTAGTCCTGGGAATTTACTGGACAGTGGTAAATTTGAATTCAATTAAATTTTTCTTCCTGTCTTACCCCATCTTCCCTTTAGACATGGGGTGTCACAGCTGCAGAGAAATTGCTGGCTTGAAATAATTGCCCAGTGAAAAGGCAAATGCAAAACTTTCAAAACCTTTTGTCCTTGGGAAGGGCACAAAGCACCATCAATAAATCCCTGGGAATCCTTCCTCCCACCAGGGCAAGGTGCTGTGCCTTACCCAACACCTTGCTTAGGCACAATACCAGGCTCAAAAAAATCCCAGTTTCAAGCAGAAGAATGTCACCATAGCCCAGAAGAGAACTCACACAGTTGCACAAGGACACTGTTACAAATACAGATCTATTTCTTACAGCTCAAAACAGCCATTAGGAGAGAGATGCTAATGTTGAGGAACTGCATTAAAACTACAAAAAAAGTCCACCCCCTTGGATCCTGTCAGTGTGTCTGGGCTAATCTGGATTAATCTGCTTCAAAGCCTCTGCTCTGCCTTGAACACTCTGCTTGTTTTTCAAGCCAGCATCCTGGGCTTGGCAGGGATTTTTATCCACAAATTCCACACACAGGATCCCCAAATCTGGCTGGTAGCTGCTCCCTCAGCTCTCTGTGCTATCACTCCCCACACCGTACCAAGGAGCTCTCCTGCCTGCAGGTTTGCCCCATCCAACATTTGTCCTGGGTTTTTTGCATTGCCCTGTGCAAATTCCCTCTTTCTTTGATGCTCATTTGCAATCCTGGTCTGTTTTGTTGGAATTGTAGCCTTCAAACTCCTTTACTCTGAGTTACAACACAAGCTGCAAGAACCTGCTCACATAAGGTACCTCTAAATCAGGGAAGCATTTCAAGAAGATCTTTCCAGAAACACAGGAAAACCAGATCTTGCTTGGTTTTTAATTTTCCATGATTTTTCTCCCTATGCACATATATCTTTCATATTCCATGCAGAATTAACCTCTGAATTTAAAGTCACAAGCCTTGGGTTCCACCTCTTACATTCCACAATCCAAGGTAAGGCTTGCAAACTTGCAGAATTTCCCAGGATGAAAAAACAGAGTTAAGATGAGCAAATTCCCTCCTTTTTCTGGGGAGTAAATGAAGTTAAAGCAACATAATAACCAGCATCAGGGCTGTCCCTAACACCTCCAGAAAACCTGCAAAGAGCCAGTGCTATCACGGACACAATGGGACCTGAAAAGTCTCTCCATCCTGAGATGATGGGCATTGCTGCTGAAAGCAAATCTTCCACCTGTTTTAGCCCCTGTTTTAGAGGAAGAAAGCAGACTGGTGTTATCATTCATCTAGTACAAACTTCCTCATCAGACACCACCTCCTCCCAAAGCTTTCATTCTTTTCCAAAAGCTGATCAGCTGCTTTGGGAAGAGCAGTACTTAGAGTGTTATCAGACATCTTTTTTCTCTAAACAGGAATTTCTACTCCTGGCTGCTCAGGGAGGTGCAGCAGCCCAGAACCCCCTCCCCAGGCCTGGGAGAAGCCCTGTGGTTTGATGGCTCCAGGGCACAGGATTGGGAAGTGCTGGGTGGAACAGCTGGAGATGGTGTCAGGCAGAATTCCCCTTCCCCTCACCCAGTGTTCACACACACTCCTGCAGCACACCCCTGGCTCCTCCTGAGGCTCAGCACTACTCCCCCATGAGTGGTGCTTTTACTCAGACAAGTTTTGCAGAGGAAGGTGACAGGCACAAGTGATAAATTGCCAGCAAAATCCATTTTAACCACAGTATGATCTCGGCAGCCTGGTGAAGCACCACCGACAGCCCTTTAGTACTAAAGACAGCACAAGCACATGTGGTTATAAAATACACCCCTATGACCTGCTGTCCTGTAGGATGCTCAGAGGAAACAAATATCCCATTTCTCCTTATTCTCTCCAGTTAATTGTGTAAAACAATCTACTTGACTGCTTCTTTCAGCAGGGTGAGCAGGCTGCTGCAGGAACATCCCAGCAGCACAGCCCCTGGTACCTGCAGCAGCTGCTGTGTTAGATCCACCAGTTTGTTCTAAATGGGCATGACTGGAGTTCATACCTTTGCCTCCATCTCCTCCTCCTGATCTCATGTGAGGAAGGAACCAGGATCTACATTTTTGCAAACGGCTTATTGGCCATTTCCTTTTGACTTCTGGTAATTCTGCACAGCCTCACTTTGCAGCCTGAAGATACAAACCCATGTGGGTAAAGGGAAGCTCATACCTAAAATTTGGGGATGTGAAGGCCACACTCCACTGCTCTGCAGCTGGACAGGTGTGCAGGACAACACAGCTGGGTCAGACTGTAGTCTCTGACCTTCCTCTTCTACTCTGCTTCCTCCTACTTCCCTGCTGTGCATTGAAGGCACTTACCTGCTCCACCACTGAGTAAAGTGTGCCCACTGTTGTTTAGGATTAGCTGTTACAACACACCTGGCTAGGCCAACACACCTCACTGTTAATCAGGGACTCCGAGTATCCAAGGTTTAAAAGGCTGGACTGCAACTGTAGGAATTACTGACTGATTGAAAAAGAAAAGAAAAAAAGAAAATTAAATGCAACTTCTGGCACCTCAGAGCAGGGGTTTGAACCTGCAACCTTCATAAGGCACATCTCTAAAAGACTCATCATATAGGAGTTGTGTTGGAAAACTCTCAGGAGACAAGTCCGAGGCTGCAGCCTCCCACCCTGGGCAGCCACATCTCTCCCTGCAGCCTCCACAGCTGAGAGAACAGAACACATCTCCCAAGCTTATCCTCAAGCTTTTGCACAAGTAAGGGCAAGGAGTGACACATCTTTCTTTGCTGATACAAAGAGGCATAAAAGCAAACGCCTCTGTTCTCCCCAAGGCTGCAGCAGGGCTGCACCCACTCAGCATAACAATGGCCAGACTCCCAATCTCAGGTTACCTTTCACTTACCTGGACTCACTGGGTGCGAGTTTCTAAGGATGCAGTGCCAGACAGCTCAATCCCATTTCCACCCTTGCTGCTCCCCACTGAGCACGGCTTGCTTTGGTCCCTCCTCTGCCTGCTCTTCCCAGCTCAGTCCCACCCATGGCTCTTCTTACTCGATTGGGTTTTGATTTCGTTTTTTTGTTTGTTTGGGTTTTTTTTCCTTCTACCACATTATATTTTAGGAGGGCTGGACTACAGAGCACCACCAGTATGCAAAACCAAAACCAAGCAAGTACAGCTCTGCAGGAGAAATGCCAGACGCAGTCTGGCACACAGCACACCCCACCACTCTGTGCTCCAACAGCAGAGCTGGAGACAACAACTGTGAAAGCAAACTCGGAGTCTGACTCCTGCTGCCACCAAAATCCCACACAGCTATGCTGGAGATGAGAGCAAAGATGACACACTCAAATGTATTTGAATAAACATTTGTATCTCAGCTGCTGCAAAGCCCAGGCTCCATTCAAGTATTATGGAGTAGTTTGGAGCAGGGAAAGGGATTTCTCAGACAGGGAGAAGAGGTGTAGCTTGCCCCAACAAGCATGTGATGCTCTGACAGGGTGTAACTACTGAAAGACAAGATGTTAATGCATTGCTAACAGAACTTTCTGTCATTAAGCATCAAAGCTACTCACACTGGGTTAAAAAAAGAGGTTCAAGCTAAGAACGAGGAGGTTAAAATTAGTCTAAACACCAGCTCCCCTGTGTTTAAAGTGGAAAGAACCAAGTCAGCAGCCAAAACTCTAGACAAAGGAAGAAACCTTCAAAGTACTCCAAAACAGGGTTAAAGATGGATTTACATACACACAGACAAGACCCTTCTCCTCCCTTCCAAACCCACCATGCACCCACGTGGCTCTGACCCACATCCTCCCGTGACTGGGGGTGGAAAGTGAAGAAATCTCCATTCCTAAAGACCACTCACAGTGCATCCAAAACCAGAACTCCTGTGTGTAGTACCGAAGCAGTGGGTCACTAAAACTTTTAAAGATGAGCAAGGATTGCATGGGAGGAGCAAGCTCTTGTATCATCCTAGTAACCCCAGAATGCACACACCCCTCCTCCCTTCCCTCCCTCAGCCACTGTCAGGCTGACTTGATGAAGCCCATGGTTTGCTCTCCTTCCCCAGTGATAATCAGTTCATCTAAGGGATAAATTGAACAAGCCTTGACACTGGTGTGTTTATCAGGTTCATGCCACTACCTCCAGAAACAGCTGGCCAAGTTTCCTGGTGCCTCCTGAATGCCCCAAACTAACACAACATAATTACTCATTTCACCTTCTGTTTCATGGAAATCCATCATTAGATGACTCCTCTCTCCTTTCCAGCAGATACTCACAGCCAGCCCTCACAGTGATTTTCTTGTAAGTGCAATGAAGGCAAAGACACAGAAAATGAGTTCTGCTGTTGCCAAGAGAGGCAGATTCACATGGTCAGCACTAGGAGATACTGACAGATAAACTCTGTGCCAGATAATGCATCAGCCTCCAGGCTGCCAAGCAGACTCCTCCTGGAGTTTCCCATTTCTGCCTCCCATGTAAGCAAAATCAGGTGGGGCTGGAGAAGGGTTTAGGAAAGGTTACTTCTCCAAACTTTCTCTTCTGCATTACAGACCATTAAATCAGAAAAAGATGCAACTGATTTTCAAGGTGTTTGAGACAACAGCAGAGTTAGAAGAAGTTCTGTTGCCTTGATTTTAAAAAAAATTTTTGGATGTGAGAAGGATGAACCAAATCCAGGCATTCAGAATTTACATTAGCTACACAATACATACACATCTCTCCAACCCACTAACAAGGATGCTTACAATCAATGCCAGTTGTGTTTTAGCTGCTAAAATGTTAGATTCTATGAGCTATCTGCTAAGCCTTTTTGACAGTGGAGGAGAAACAAGTGATTCGAAACACTTGGTCTGTTTTACCATAAAATTGAGTAATGTGGTACCCATTAGGAGGACTCCTACTGCAGCACATCCCTGTACAGTTCCCACGCTTCTCATTTCTGCTCCATGTGCAGCTATCCTATGTGGTGCAGTCATGTTACTGAGAGAGTTTTTTTGGTCATTTAAAATTTGGTTTTAGCCAGGCCCTGCTGTCAGGCAGCATTCCTGCAAACAAACACACTTGGTATTATGCACAAGAGGGAACTCAGTGTCCTGCACTAAATACGCTTAAATTGCTGGATCTGCAATCCAGAGGGGTTTGCAGTTTGTTTTCTAAACGAGAAGCAGAAGTCTAAACTAAGACAGAGTAGGGATAAAGTGTGAGAAAAAAGTAAAAAGCAGTCTCCATGCACTAGAGACAGCCTGGAGATCCTCCTGAACTCCAGACACACATTTTTCCATCATTATCACCTTCAGAAACAAACACCACGATAGAGCATGTCAGTGTTTAATCTTAAACATGCACACCCCTACTTTTTTTCCCCCCACTTTTGAGATTTAAGACATTTTTCCTTTATAAGAACTGCTTTCTTTTCCTAGTTGGGCTCAGCCTCTTGCTCAACAGCTACCAGATGTGTACATCTGCTTTCCATAACATCCAAGCAGGACTGTAAAGACAGATGCAAGGCCTGTGTTCCTATAACCTGTACATTTAGCACTGCAGTGCCTCTGCAGGAATTCTGTCACATAAAATCCATCAGCCCAAAGCTGCATTTCAGATAGCAGTCTCCTTCTGTGCCATGCCCAGTCCACAAAACAACAACTCTGCCTAGCTGCTCCCCTCTCCTTCCCTCCTGTTTTCCTAGACCCTTCTCCAGCTTTCCAGCCCGAGTTTTCTTCCTGTTCTAAAGCATCCCCCTACTATCATCCTCTACTCCTTCCTTAAACCCAAGCACAGAGTGCAATGAGCATGACCATGCAAAATTATTCCCCAGGTTCTGACTACAAAGCAAAAGCCTCTGCTATGCTCTCAGGGCCAGGGCAGGCTGACTACAGTGAAAACACTCCCCAGATATATCCACTGATTGTTTTTATTACTTTCAGGCTTCTTCCTAAACTAGACAAAGTGGTCTCTGTCCCCAGATACTTCTAATGCCTCTCCAAGTGTTTCTATGACTTGTTGGGAAAGAAGGGAAAGGATGGAAAGGATGTCCAACTTCTGCTGATCTGTTTAACATACAGTTTAAAAATAATTGAGTATTCCAGGCATCTGTTTCCTAATCTTATCCTTCACTTCAAAGGGGGAGAAAAAATCAGCCAGATCATTTATTCATAAAGTTGGAACACCTGGCAACTGGTATTTCAGTAAAACTGCAATTTCATATCTCTAAAAGCACATAAATATATTATTCCAATGAGGTACTTTTTAAAACTCCAGGCCAAATTCTAGTCTTAAGATTCCCATTCACTTGAGGGTCAAGATTTTGTCAATTTTGCATCTTTTGTTGCTTTATTTTCCATAAGAATTTTCAGGACTGAAAGCCTTGAAAGCAGTATCTTTCTTGGGAAGTTCTTTGCAGAAAGAAACATTCTATGAGTTCTTTTATTCTGACACCACACAGCAATAATAACCAAGACCATGCAGAAAAATGTGTCTGTGTATGTGCTTTGTTTCTGCTTTCAAGTACATGGGGTTTGTTTTCAATGCAACACAAGGTAAATAGATTTGCTTCTAAACCATCTCTCCCCTACACTGGGATCTGAAAAAAATAAAGGATTAATTGTATGAAAGAGATTGATATACAGGGAGATTAACCAGCCTATGGAACTCTCTTTCAAAGGAACTAAAGATAGCTCAGACATTAGCATGAGAAAAACTGTAGGGCTCCATTTCTTACATATATTAAAGGGTTTTACATGCCCATCTCCCACTGCAAAGGCATGGCCACACAGCAGAGCCTGACCAGGCTGTGACCACTGGAACTGATCACTGCTGATCAATAACTGCAGTAACTGATCACCTGCATTCTCTGAAGCCAACAAGCAGCAGCTGAAATGATCCTTTTGGCTCGACCACACAACCTCAACACATACAAAAAGTTCAGCTTTGAACCTGAGGAGTGTAGCAGTGATCAAGCCTGTCCCAGGATTAGATGGGTGGTTTAGGCCTCCATGCATTTGAGTTCTGGGGCATCTTGGCAAACAGTCTTGGACAAAAGTTTTTATAGCAGTTTGTTAAGCTGACAGATAACCCCAGCAGAACTGTATTTTCTCCTACCTCTTCAGCATCCCCCTTATTCTGCACTGAAGTTTTGACAGCTGTGGAAATCTGAAGCTTTTGTCAGCTCTGTGTACAGCTGACCTACTGAGAGTTTAGGCTCTAAACAAAGAGGCCATCACATAAAAGTCTTTCCTTTCCTGACACTGCCCTGTAAACAGTCTACACAGAAAACAAAGGACCAAAATTACAGTTTGCATGTATTCAATGTGCACTCTGTGTTTTTCAAAAATTACTAGAATTCTGAAAGAATTATGGTTTAAAGGTTTGTTGTGTTGCTTTAAATAGCAAAAGAAAACAAAAATCCCTCCTTTCTCTAACCTATATCATTTAAGCACAGAACTGTTAACCATTGCTGAAAGCACTGATGCATTATGACTTGGGGCAAGAGGAAGGCTTAATGCTTTGAAATGGCTGCAACCAAACAATAGCAGCTTTGCCCCTGGGTTTTCAACATTACATTGGAGGCAAATTGCTCAGCCTGTTCAAAAAATAAGATATGCAAGCTCCAAACTGGCCAAGGAATTGTTCCTACAGCTAAACAGTGTCACACATTGTCACTGCTGGTGACATACACAAGATAAGGATGTAAGGGTGTCCAGCGACCTATTTCCTGCCCTCCACTCTTGACTGAGTCATTCTCAGCAAATAGTTTTAAGCATTGAGCAATCTTGCAGCATATGGCGTGTGCTGGTTTATCTGAAGCCTGATTACAAATGCAAAGGTGCCAAGCCCAAGCCTCCCATCAGTCCTTCTTGTGATGATACAGTGGTCTAAAAACCTTGATCTTTCTTTATCTCCCTTGCAGTGGTGTGTGCTCTGCAGCTGTCCTCTGCTGCTCAGAAACCCTTAAATCAAAATACAGCTGCTTTATGAAAACTGTTGTCTGCACGCAACTCTTCACAGTCACTCTGCAATCAATTTCCACGTTAAGCACAAAAGCTGTTCCACTATGGTGGTCCTGTTCGAAATAAACATGAGTCAAAACATAGTATCAGCCCCTTAGAGAATTTGCTATTTTATTCTTTATGTTTTGGTATATTAATCCAAGAGGAAAAGTCTGAAATGTGATTTAACCACATGGTTCTCACAGCAAGTGAGCACAAGAAGAGCTGTGAATTCTCTTGTCCTACAACCAAAACACACAATGTCTTTCCTTCCCTTGGAAGAGGTGAGCAAAGCTGGCTCCTGTGCTGGTGCTCCACTCCTCCGGGCTGGTTGTGCCATCCAGCTCAGGCCTCAGGCAGAGCCTGGTGCTGCTCCTGAGCTGCAGCTGTCACCTGAAACCAGCACAGACTGCAAGGGGCACTGGGCAGCACCAGCACTGTCCAGGAACCAAGCGAGCAGGAAGGATCTCACCCATGGAACTGGACTGGCTCCAGCCACTAGCTCAAATATATTCCCAATAGGAATGAAAATCTACACAGAAAAGACCAAAAATTGGTGGCCTGAGCATGATCTCATTGTTCAGTCAGGCACTTCCAGTCAGATGAATAAAGTCAACATCCCCTTCAGCTTCATTTCTCTGGATATTAAAGCCAGGCCAGACTTACAGAAAGCTGTGCCACCCTCATGGGGATGCCACCTGACAACCTCAGGACCTCGAAATCATTTAACACAAATTATAGCTCCTCTTCTACTGGTTTTCCCAGCTTGGCCAGTGCAACTCTAGATCTAATAAAAGTTTTCTCTGAACCCTGGGATTGAGCAGCTCTGCATGGCAGCCAGGGCACACTGCTGTCCAAGGCTCAGTGATCACCAAGACCATGGTGCCGAGTCCCAGAAGACACAGGGGTGCAGGGTGCTAATTCAGAGCCACCTTACTGTGCCCAAAATCACACATCAGCCCTCTCTCAGGAGTGCAACCAAGGTTTTCTTGCTTTCCAAACAGCCATGGCTCCCCCCTCCCTCTTTGCTACTCTTCATACTCATGTAACTGCTGTAACACAGCATCCTGGGAGGGGAAAAAAGCAAACAAAAGACATTATAGCCAATTTGTATGGAAAATCAATTAAGTTCAGACATCTCATTAACCTTCTAACCTGCTTATCCCCCAGCTTTAATTTACACTACTGCTTGCAAATGGCTTTGACACATTGGCCCACCACTTGCCTGGGAAGGTGCAACAGGCACGAACAGAGTTCTTGGAGCCCAGAATACTCCATTTATGCAGGTCCTTCCCTCCCTCCTCCCTGCCATTCACTCAATGCTAAGAAGCATTGGAGGAAGAAAATAGGATACAGAAAATATGCGAGAGCCCTTTCAAAATCATGTAAGCCCTGCAGTGGGCCTCCTTTTTTACCTTCTCTTGCTTTAATTACCAGAAACTACGAGCAGAATTGCCTAAACCCAGAATGCCCAACCATGGTCACATAAGCAGAGTCCCACAGTGGTGACAAAGCCACACTCACAGGAGTCTTCTCACATCACACTTCACTTCCACGCTGTCACAAGACTAAGCCAGATAACACTGATTGAAAAATCAGTCATAGGTGGTGTGTGGAGTTCTGGTTTTTTATGTTACAGCACAAAGTCTATGAAAGAGCCCCAATTTCTGTAGCTGAGATGCATTCACAGCCTTAACTCCGGGGATCTCTATAGCGATTTCATCTTGCTGCTCAGAAAACGCCCAGCTTCAGAGAGCACAACCCCAGCATTCCCACAGGAAACCAAAGAAAAATGGTCACCTGCATCTTAGACCTCAGTGATTTGTTCACTCCTGTCACGTTTTCCAAATTATGGAATTCCAGGGCTTGTTAACACACTGAAAGGTTTCCGTAAAATCTATTTTGATTAAGATGACATGCACATTTCTAATGGACTGAGGAGCAAACTCTTAGCAAAGATTTTTACATGTTCAGTACATCAGAACCAAACGAAAAGGATCAAGCCCAATGTGGCTGCACCCATGCAAGTCCAAGGGAACCAGCAAGCTGAATCTCCCTGTAAAACAGACCAATCCTTGAAATCCATGCTGTTGCAGGACGTATAAATCCTTCCAAGGCAAGCTGCAGTAACTTCTGCAAATAAGCTCTTCAAAAGGAGGAAAAGGGGCAGCTTCAAGAAAGTAATTTTTAAAAAGCAGAGAACACAAGTGGAAATATGTACATTTTTCTAAACATATGTTCCTGCCTCTGTATGAGACAGGCATAACTAAAGCACTGCAGTCTTCCCCAGCCTGCAGACACAGCTCTCCAGCCAGTGCCCCTGTGGCTGCTCAAAGATTTCCCAAGTTATAGCCAAGTAAAAATTGATTAAAGCCTTGACTACTTCACTGCAGCTATTGGGAATCCAGCAAAAGTTACAAGAATGAGCTCAGCTGCTCTTTGCTTCCCATTAGGCAAAACTCTAAATAAAGGCAGTGCTTAAAGAACACAATCCCCTAAAGGAAAAATCAACAGCCCCCTGGCAGCAGCTATGCTCTGCCCAGCTCCAGCAGAGACACAAAACACTTTCAAATGGATCTGTGCCTGAAAACCAACACAGTACAGAAGGTGAGGGCTGGACCCCTTTGGAGACACTGATTTTCTAACAGGCTCCTAACCTCCCTGGATCTCACCCTCTGGCACTCTCAAACTTGTTTCCAAGAGGGATGTGTTCAACATTAAGCAGTTTTCACTTGCATTCAGCAAAGCTGTGCTCATTTAGCCAAGGACCCACCTAATCCCATCCATATATAAAAAAAGGCAGCAGTGAGGTCAAAGGTAAAGTATGACCTTATTCTATATAATAGCAATGATAGATTAGAAAGCCCAGTCTAGAAGCACACAGTGCTCAGTGTAATTGCAACTGATCTCAAGTGCACAGGCAGCTGGAAACATTGTTATGCAGCAGCTCTTAAGAGTTTATTTCAATTTAGTTCAAACCCATGGAATGTTAGATTAAGCCAAATTTTAAAACTCAGGAAAAAAAGAAAATTTTCTCAAAACCGGTAGATCTGCACTTAAAAATGCCCTAGGGGAGAGGGAAGATGTGTGTCAGGGTATCAGGTCTGCAGAGAACGTGCGCTAAGGACGGGAGGAAGAAGGAGGCGAGAGGAAACACACGGAGAACAATACTGGGAAAGGGGCTATTCTGGGCAAGAGGGAGAATGCGAGGCCAAGCCGGGCAGGGAAACAAGTGTAACAAAGGCAGAGGAAGGGCTTCCTTGATCCGCAGGGAAAGATTTCTGTCCGATTGCCTGCGCTTATCCCTGACGGACCCTGCGCCGGGGCTGAGCGCAGCGCTGCCCGACTCCTTTCTCCAGAGGAATGAAGGGGCATATGCCCAGACCGGTGCCTCTGCCCTCCTTGGCGGAGTGAAAGATGCTGGGGTTGCCCCATGGAACCAAGCTGAGGATGCTCTCAGCCCCCACAGCCAGGTGCAGCTCACCGCCCCAGCGACAGCAGGTCCCATCGGCGATTCTCAGCCCATCACATCATCCCACTGGGAATTTCACCCTCCCCGACAGTCTCCTTGGCTTTTCCTAGCGGTCCCGTGCTCCTCCAGACCCCGAACACGAACCAGGCGGTCCGCACGGGGATGTGCCCGCTCGCACTGCCACGGCCGGGGGACCCCGGGCATCGCTCCGCATCCATCACCCGCCGGACCCCGCGGCCGTGCCCCGCATCCCGCTCGGAGAACAATGCACCGCCCTTCCCCGCCCGGCCTTACCTTGGCGGGGGCTCCGCGGTGCGGGCAGCCCGGGACGGGGCTGCCGGCCGAGCCCAGCCCGCCCCCGGCCCCGCNGCCCGCTGCCCCCGAGCAGGGAGAGGCCGAGGGGCAGCTCCGCCCCGGCCGCGGGGACCCCGCCGCGCCAGCGATGCGCAGGTCGCGGTGGTGTCCCGGGTGTCCCTGGGTGTCCCTGTGCCCCCCGCGCTCACCCCTCGGAGCGCCGCAGCCGCCTCGGACACGGGCAACTTAGAGCATCCTGGTCCTCAACTTCAGCGGGAGCCCGGGCAGGGAGGGACTGGTCCAGCCCCGCTCCCCACAAACGCGAGTGGTCAGCACCGGCAATTCCCTGGGAAAGCTTCCCCCGAGCCGCCGTGGATCCTCCCCTGCCTTTGTTTTGCTCCCAGCCGCGAGCCACAATACCGACACAAGCCGTGTGTCATGTCCTCCGAGGTGATGGATGGTGATTTCTCCAGGGCAGTGCGCAGGGGATGGATTTGCCCAAACGCAGCTACCTCTGTTCATAAGGAGCCTTTGTCATCCTCGCGATGTGAAGCAGAACAATAAGATGAGTTCAGGAATACCCATGCTGGTATGTTACAAACGGGCTCCTAATTACCATATGGAAATGAGCTGCCTAAAGTAATGAATCGCAGCCTGGCTATTGTTTGGGGGGTGTCGGATCAACTGGAGTTGCTGGCAAGCGCCGCTATAAGCCAGGCTCGCCGTTTGCAATAAACAGCAGCTAGCGAGTTCTGTATATGCCACAAAACAAATCACTGCAGCTAAAACAGCACTTGTATAGCAAATAAATTCACTCTAACATTTTGCAATGAATGAGTATTCTACTATTGGAGAAATCACACAAATCTTTGTTCATTCATTTGACCAAAAGCAAGAGGCTTACAATAGACTCCTAGGAAAATGAGATTACTCTTTTTTTTTTTAATGGCAGTCGAATTATATCAAATAATGGTTATTAGCCCCAGAAACACAGGGTCCTCCTATTTATCACATCTACAGACTGCAGTGCCAGACTACCTGGTGCTTTTCTGAAAGCAGAGCAATAAACACAGCTTGACTCTAGAATATATTTTGCATTCATCTCCATCTCCAATGCACAGCATTCCCTGGCTGTGTCTCATCCATGCCATTTTACAGCAATGATCTCTTCGTGCTCTCCTGCTGCTTGCTGCATCAGTCATGCTAACGATGCTCATTCTCTTGCCTCTCTTCCCTCATCACTGCTTGCACCTCAGGGCCCCCATGCCTGGTTTTTGCTGCTATCTGACTTTTCTGGGGTTCTCCTTCCCTTAAGCTCCTCTGGAGTTGTGGTTTGGGCACTGAGAAGAGTTCCCAGGTATTTCCCACTGCCAGGAAGGTGACAACGTTTGCCTCTTCTGCTCCGAACCGGCACAAATCAAGAGCAATGCAAGAACAGCCTTAGGTCATCAGGTATTGTACATCACCACCCAGAGCTTTCTCCTGTATTTTCTGCATATTGCAGCTCCCTTCTGCCTGTTTTACTACAAGTTTCCTGCACATTCATGTGATAGAAAGTTTATCTTCTCCCTAGAAATACCAAACAGATTATTTTAGCAATGTATATCTCTGTATCAGTAGTCTCATCCTTGTCTGATTTCCAGATACCATCAACCAAGTCCCAGTGGGCTCTGTACTGCAGAAGATGAACAACTACTGTGCAATATCCCTAAAAAGATTGCTCTATATCAAAAGAAATCACTGCCTACTACTTCAAGCATCCCCTCCTTCCTGCTTATAATACCTCGTTAGGGGAAATTACACCGACAGATATTTCGATGTGATGTATGCATCCATTTGCCCTCCACAAATAATTCTAAATCAAAATCTAGAGGCAGAGGAGCAAGCTTCCTCTGAGCAGAAAAGGTCAGCCAATATTTATAGTGGCTGAAATAAACACTCTTTATCTGGTTTATAGCTGTATTATAATAAAATCAAGAGCTTGTAGAAAATACTGCTGCTGCACCTGAACAAAGTACATGCAGAAAATGAGTGATAGCAGTGCACAACAGCAGAGAAGACCTTCCAGAGTGATTGATGAAAGAATGAAGGACAAAATTCTTCAGCTGAGTAACCTCTGCTGGCTTTGCACTTGACCCTGAGACACCAATCCACACCAGAACCTCACTGTGGGAGGTGTCTGACAAATCCACAACAGCTCTTGCCCTGTGGAGCAGAGAGCCAGAGACATGAAGGACAAAGAGAGAAACCTGGAGATGTGGTTTGCCTGGGGTCTCACAGCCAGGCACAAAAGAATTTCTTCCACTTTCAACCAAGCTAGCCCAGAGCACAGCTCACAACAGATGCCTCAGGTTTGGTGAGAAATTCCACTTCTGCTCTGTAATGGGGAGCAGAAGTGAAAGTAAGATTCAACAACCAAGTCCTTTTGCCTTCCTTGTCCAACAGCTATTTACACAGTTCAAAACTCCAGAGATTAAATGCTTTGCAGCACAATTAGTCAACACTTGTATGAAACTGTTTCCTGAGGGTTTGCAGTCTGAAATGGAATCTCTGTGTTCCTAGCCCTGAAACAAGTTTTTTTTTTGGATATCAATGCCCTAAGCAAAACTCTAAAGGCTATGGACATGAGTCAGATTGGGGAAAATCACTGAATTTATGCTACCTTCCTTACATGAAAGGCAGACCCAGCTCTGGCCATACCTCTTCCCAAAATCCCTTTACAGCAAGAAAGGAATATTAATGTTTTAAAAGGTACTTTGCCTCTCTGCTGGGATCTTCCACTGCTGCTAATCTGTACAAACTGCCAGAGTGGGTATCATTTATTATTTAGGATGAACAGTGCAATGCCAGGCTAAATGAACAGCTAGTCCAGCCCATCACAGCATTCCTCTGGGAGACCCCAGTAAAGACAAGCTGTTTATGTAGCTTGGCACTGACATATACAGATCCTAAAGTGAGGGATCACTTGAGGAATGGTGAGGCACAGACTTGCTGTATTTCATGGCCTCTGCACAGCCAACATTCAGCCAGCAGGTGCTAGCAGAGGTACCCAGTTTTTGGGAGATGCAGGGGGAAGAATTTCTGTTTGGCTGACACCAAAAATCATCTTTTGGCTTCCTCTGGAGCTGGAAAAAGATGATAATCACTCCAGCAATAAACCACTTTCCATGACTGGAGGCCCCTCTTTTCAGCCCGAACTGAAAAAACAGAATATACTCTCAGACAAAATCATCCTGCTTAGCTCCAAATGCTTTTATTGCTGATTTCAGCTAAGCTGGCTGATTTTATCCTAACACCATGATGAGCACTCACATGCTGGAGCTGCACACCTGAGGTAGAGCACAAACCTCCAGAAGAGAATGAGAGCAAACAGCTTGGATGGGATATGGGATCCAAGTGATGGCATTTCAAATACATTCATAAACCTTTACAGAATGGGAACAGAATATGTCAGAAACAATTCAAGGTGGTCAGCTCCAAATTCCCAGAGACACCTCAAAGGAGCTCCAGGAATGCCACAAGCCACCTGTTGTATTACAAATCTAAATGAGAATGTGAAGATTCTAAAAGCTGCTCAATCCTCATAAAAAATTGGATGCTCTCATCTAAAATATTTTTCCAGTTATAAGGTTTTTTCCTCCACCCCCCCTTTCAGAACAGGTCTGCTGAGCTGGTCAGCAAAGTCTTAGCTCCACACACTCTGCTTGTGCAAACTGATTTCCCATTTTTCTGCCCCAGAGGACTGGAGCCTGCAGTTCAGGTTAGAGCTTCAGGTACAGAGCTCAGTGAGGATGCCAGCCTGGTCACTCCAGAGCACAACCCTCCTCCATAACAAATGGAGATGAAAGGAAAGGAGGAAGGATGGGAGGAGGTTTACTTCTCCAAAATATCCTTGGGTCTGCTCCTCATCAAGACCTTTTGCAAGCAGAATCTGTTTGTGGGATGTGATGTGGTTTAAGCGAACATCGTGGAAGACAAGGGGTTGCTGGCTTTTCTCTGTTTTCAGATTCATATCACTGAGTAGTCAAATTTGTGTATTTTTAGAAAAGGAAATTAAGGAAATAAAATGCAGAAAGATAGAGTAAAATGATGTCATTTACCTTAACTGCCAAAGCACACAAAGTGTTGCTATAAAATTACACCAGCAGCTCCAAGTCCTGAGAAGCTCTTTGTAAATCCAGCTTCAAGTCCAAGGTCCAAATTCAGCAAACACATTTGTTAGATGCTTCATCTCAGCTTTCACTGGGGCTCCTGGGTATCTCTGGGGCACCAGTGCACTCCTGATATTTGCACCAGCCAGGTTCACAAAGCCTGGCACAGCTGAAGTGTCTTCCTCTATGTCTGCACCATTATACATCCCCCTGCTGTTTTCAGGTGTTGGGTTTTGTGTATTATCCACAATAATTAACCACATTTTCCTGATTGCTTTAAAAAACTCCTTGGTCAAACTGGCCTGATATTAAATTATTTTTGAGTTATCCTTCACTTTAAATTTAGATACACTGATGTCATTCTAAGGTATTAAACTACATAAATACATTACTTAAACATGGGGAAAAAATAGCTTTGCTAATTATGTCCAACAGTAAACTTCTTAAAGATATTGCTGCACAATCTTTATTTTTCATTTAAATGTGGCTCTGTTCACAGATATTCTTCTCAAATACTATAAAGGCAATTAGAGTTGGTAATGACTGTAAACACCATTAGTCCTGGTAATTTGCTCTTTCCTACATGTTCGACACACCCCACTGCCAGTTTTAGTCTCCCAGGTTACAGAGACTTGTGATGGTCTTTTCTGACCTTCACCCAACTTTAAGGACCTACAATTTCAAGACCAGGCTGAATGGAGCTCTGAGCATCCTAGTCTAGAGAAAAGTGACCCTGCCCATGGCAGAGGGGTGGAAGGAATTGACCTTTCAGCTCCCTTCCAACCAAACCTATCTGTGATTCTATGAAAATTAGGTAAATGACCCTGAGCTTTACCCATGCCATCACCCTGCACCTCCATTCTTTGAGCTTTCCATAACCCATTCCATCTCCCCATCTTGTCTGTTTGTATTGCAAATGAGATCCTGTCTGCTAGGAATCCAGAATAGCTGAGCTCAGAGACTGCAGACAAACTGCAGAAGGAGACAAAAGAATTTTCCAAAGTTTAGATTTCTAGGCTCCTTATTTTTTTCCAACAAAAGGCAGTTTAGGAGGAGAAAAGAACAAGAAACACAGCCAGGTCCTACACATGCTCTCAGAGACCTTTACCCCATGTTCAACAGTGACAGGAGAAAAGCTCATTTGAGGCAGAGGTGTTGCTCCTGTTATCACTAAAACTGTTCTCACAGAAATGATGCTTATTCTGATGGCTGACAGCACAATCTGCTGGGCTTTTCTTGCATTTCTCCCACTTCATTATTCAACAATCCTATTCCTATTTCCATAGAATTAAAGGCAGGTTACAAAAGGGAAAAAAACACAAAGTGGTTTGTTACAGCTCTTCAGTGCATACACCACAAAATTGCATCCAGCAGTTTCTGAAGGTCTCCTGGGCACTGCTGAGCAAGAATGTGCCTTTCTAGAGGACCCAGTCCTGCATCTGCAGCACCAGTGATGCCAGAAGAGATTCTGCTTCTGAGCATTCCTCTGCATCTCTGTGTATTTATGTCTAAATGGTAGAAAGATTTTACACTGGTATTTCTGATAAACCTGTGCATTCAGAATGATTTGAAGTGTTCATTAGTTTTTTTAAAGATACACTTAAAAACTTGTTCCCCAGTTTGTTCCATATGCAGTTTAAAATCTGGCCTTCTAGTGCCAAGGGAATCTAGAGACATCATCATTAAAGCAAAAATCACTACTCACTGTCTGCTCAGGAGCACATTACTAACATTATACATTAGCATTAGCAGATTCCCTTATTTTTTATAAATTGAAATAGCCAAGGGTAAGAAAGGGGAACAGTCTGATGAGCCAAAAAGCTACACTCCTGAGTCCCACTCCTCCTCACAAACCCGCCCTCCCACACAGATCCCCTCTGTGTGTCTTGAGCCCAAAATTCCTCCAGGACTTCACTTACTTTCCTTTTCAGTCCTTGCTAAGTTTCATGTTGTGAACATCACCTGGGACCCAAACATCAATCACCCTCACCATGGACTGCAGCAGTAGAGGAGGCTCATAAAATGAGAGTCTGGGGGGCTCTTTCATCAGTCCTGAAGCACTGGTTTGCCATGGAGGCTCAGCTCTCATGGATGGGCAGGGCAAGATGCAAGGGCAGCCACTGTAAACAGGCCCAGAGCTGGTTCTGGGATGCAGGGCAGAAAGGCTGCTTGCTAAATGCTGTTTATGCCCTCAGAACTTTGTACTCTTAATTTCTCTTCCTACAGAATATTTTAAAATGTGCCCAGGCCTGTTCTCCAGCACTTTATTGTCCTGTGATTTTGTTTGATCACTGGGGAAGGGCAGTCAACCTCCTGATGCTTCAAGAAAAGAATTGTTTTACCCTTATTTTGGCTTTCATATATCAGAGACGGAGCTTAAGGCTTCTGTAGAAGGGACATTTGAACTTCTATCTCCAGGCACATTTGCCAGCCATAAAGCAGAAGCTCAGCCACTCTGCTGGGTGTCAGACACATCTTCATGGCTACACGGAGGGTTTATGTGAGGGCTTTTGTTTTGCCTTTCCACCAGCCAGTCCAGGAAGACACATTAAGATGGAAAACAGCATAACACTGGAGGCATTTAACCAGCTAAAAATATTACCAGAGGTCAATGGACATAATTCTGACAAACAGAGTCCTGCTTGTTGGAGCCTGTTCATTTGATCATAAGAGCTGAAACTGCTCCAAAGGGTTTTGTTATGGTGGTGTCAAGGAGAAATAATGACATTGAGCCCATGAGATTTACTCTGTCTCTTCAGTAATGAAACCTAGCTCAGACTGTGACCCATTGAAAATGAACTTGCTGCCCTTCCATCAGCTCTCCCAGCCTCCAGAGTGCTCTTCATGGGTACTCTGAAATGACTTCTGGTGAATGAGTGAACTGTGCAATTGCACTCACACGGAGTCTGGGCCTGTCCACATTTCAAGGGACAGAGCCTGCACACATGTCCATCATGCAGCTCAGCTGTGACTCAGAGGGGAGTGATTCTGTGGCTCTGTCGTGCAGCTCCATGAAATAAAGCCACACATGAAGTGTTCCCCCACAAAAAAAAACCAAACCAGTAAAACTGACAATGGCAAAGCTCCCTTAAGCAGCATGTTTATCTCCTGATTCAAATCCCACCCATGTAACCCACACAACCTCAACACAAAAACAGGGCTCACTAAAGAGGCTGAGCTTCTTGATGTCTCCAGACATTGCATCAGGAAGACATAGTCAAATTCTCCTTTCTGCACTACAGTGGTGGCAAAAATGCTCCACAAAGCTTAAAGAACAAATTAGGAAATGTGGAAGAACATGGTGTAGGTGATCTTACCTTTGGCAAGGAGAACATCAGGGAGCAGAGAGGACCAGCAGGTCCCTAAGGGTGGTGAGAGCATCACACCCCAGGAGCAGGGATCCTGCAGCCAAGGCTCTGCTCTCGGGTGCCTGAGCAAGGCAGGGGCACAGCTGGAGCTCAGGCCCAGGTGGGAGCACAGATCAGGAAGCAAATTCACAGAGGATATGGAACCATGGTCAAAACAGGGATTTGGGTGCCTGTGGCAGACTCCAAGCACAGCTATGCTCCTCCAACATGACTGAAGAGAGAAATGAAACACCCCAGGCTGAGTTTAAATGGGCTCCTGGCCCATGGGAATGGGTGCAGCTCTGGGTGGGGCAGCTCAGGGCAGTTGAGGGTAATCAGGGCACTACCAGAGACCCTTCAAACCAGATCTGTACGACTTCCTACGGGATTTTAAAGCTTGTTCCACAGCAGGAATAAAGTCTGCACTTTCTGCAAGTATTCATCTCCACTTCATGACGGTGCAGGCATCCCCACTTCCAGCAGGTTGGCAGAAGAGGTCAGAAAAGTGCTTGGCAGGGAGGACTTAGATAATACAGAAGGCATCTGTGTGTGGGAAAGGCAGGGGGACAGGAGACTGCATCAGGCAAAATCCTTAAAGCCAGCTCTGATTCTTAACCTCTGACTTGAGGGCACTGTAAGTGCTTCACAGAGCTGGGAGGCATCACAGTGAGACCACTTGAGTCAGTCAGCCTTCTTTTCTTCTCTGCTTGCAATTGAGAATAGTGATTAAAGCCAGAGGAAAGTTTTTATTGTTCTCTGGTTTGGGCAAGTTAGCACAGAAGGCTGGTTTTGATAGATTTTTATGTCTAGAAGAGGAGCTGCATTTACATCTGTTTATACTGAATAAACAAACAAACAAACAGTCTGTGATTAGACCACAACATGTCAGGGCATCCAGAAATTATCCACAAGCATCTGCCTCATTAAAATTTGAGTTACCTGGGCTGCTACACCTGTAAATTGTAAATTTTGTAAATCCCACCCTGCAAATTCAGAAAACTTTATCCCCTACCAGTATAAAATTTGTCTGGGAAGGTACAGAAAGTACACAGGATCTCACAGCAGCAAGCCTTTAATTACCACCTGGTAATCACCACAGTGATTAAACTGTCATCAGTTCTTTGCTAGTTCCTCTTTAACCTCCTTTATCTGCGCCCATCATGGAAGGAACCTGGATCAAAGCACTAAAAGTGAGGTGGTGACTCACTGTCCTTCATTGCAGGGGTACAGTTGTATTAAATCAGCTTTAATTCTTAGGTGTACTTCGTATTCAGAAGATGACAATTTCATGTGAAAGCATTAGAACAGTTTGGGTTGTGTTCAGTGAAGGCCATCTCAGATCTACATTTCCTGCTTTTTCAAGCCATAAAAGGTTCCCAAACCCAGTGTTCCTCATGCACAGCCATTTATTCAAATCACAGACTAACCTTGCCACCCATGTACCACTTTGCTGCTTTTTCCCCGTTAATTCACTCTCCAGAGCTGAAAGTTGTATCTTGATTTTAACTGCAACTTGATTTGTATTCACCAGAGCAAGTGGATAATCCAGAGGAGCCTGTGTTTAAAAAATTCCTGCTAAAGTCAGGGCAGCCAATGCAGAGGGCTGCAGAGCAAGGGTAATCTCTGGGTGGGTTTCGTCCATTGCCACAACAGCCCAGTTACAGAACATCCACAGGAACAACAGGCCAAAAGAAGCATAAACAAGAAAACAAACACAATAAATTGGATACCCGGCCCGCCAGCAGATTAAGTCAAGAAGGAGTATTAAGTTGTTTGGGTTCTCATTTAAAAATAAATAAATCGAATCTCCCAGTCAATCTGCTTAATGTCTGATTGACATTAAGTAGATAAGCAGTGATTTAACCTTATGTGGTAGATTTCTTCCCATGATGCAGAGGTCGTGCCACACTTGGAGGATGACAAAGTGAATTTTTTAATTTCCTGTCCTACCACAGGCCAGCTCTGTATTTGCTGGGAGATGAAGGTGCTCCTTGTTTTTGTGTTTCAGATGCTCCTGGGGCATTCTGACAGGGACCAGCAGAGTGGAAACAATGCTGACAAATGGCACAGCAGTGCTGTAAATAAAGCCATGCAGGGAAAATTCGCCTCATTTAAGGCAGCATAGAAATGTTTAATGTGGGATATATTCATCTGGTCGTTCAGTATTTCCCATTTCTGGGAGCCTGTCTCCACAGCTCCTTATATTGCACACCCTCAGTGGCTCCAGGAGTGCCAGCAGAGCCCAATAAGGCAAATAATCCAATGCCACAACAGCCCCCAGGTTTTCTGCACTCTGTTTTATTGTGTTGATTTATCTCTCCATTTCTTACAGACTGATTGAGCTCAAATTGGCTCCCACAGCTGAGCTTCCCCAGCCACGTGCCAGGTTCTGCAAGAGGTGATTTTTCATATTGTGTTCAGATGTCACTGCAGGTCCCTGCACCCACTCCTGCCTCAACCCCTGGGTCCCAGGGCATGTCCACTCTCAATTCCTACCAGGGCTGGGCATCTCCTCTCCCATCCCTGTGCCTCTCCATACAAGATTAACCCATGCAGCACCCTTTTCTCATTAGGTTTGCCCTCTCACCTCTCCCCTCCCTCCTGAAATAAATAAGTACTAAGCCCTAACTGGAAAGTTTGGAATGGTTATTATGGCCTTCGAGCATTTTGCTTCCTGGGGCACAATTTTCTAATTTTGTGACAGAAGGTGTTTTTTTAATGCTGTTGACAGCTCTACCCACAAAATCAAAGCACCCTAAATACATTGTTAAGATTTTCCTCTGTTGACAGCTGATGATCCACAATGCCAATATAAAGAGATCAGCACAATCCAGTCCAATCCTTTAACTCATTTAAATCGTCTCTGCAGCGGATGTCAGGCAGGCCAGGCACCCTCAATACCTACTGAGACAACAGCCAGGACACATTTGTGCCATCCAGCTGTGCTAGATTTTTTTTCAGATTGAAGCAGGTTGGTATTTCCATACCTTCCAAAGTTTAAGCCCAACTGGTCAGACCAAAGCTGCTGATGTCCCTGCCTGTGCTGGGAACTTGCTGTCACTGAGCTGCAGCATCTCCCTCCTCCTCCTGCACCAGTGCTGACACCAGCCTGGTGACAGCAGGCTGAATCTTATGGCACAACTCCACTAAAAACATTGGATTTAGGTTACCTCACAGCAGAGGAGCATCTCTGTGTTTCTCCCACACCTCCTTAGAAAGCATTCCTGCAGGAATCCCCAGTATGGCCTCTGCTGTGCTGCTGTCTTTCCTCCACAGGGCAGATTTTCATGGCATTGAGGAGCCCTCCTGCTCTCAGCATCCCCCAAGCTTTGCTGGCTCATGTAAACACCTTTCCACTTCCATCCTGCCTTCCTGGCTCAGCTGCCACTTTCCATCTTATCTTAAAGCCTTTTAATTCCAGTGTTATTCCCTCACTCTCTCCTGTGATTCATTTAGCACACAGCTGCAGAGATACGAGTCCCTGCTCTCCCCTCTCGCTTGGCTCTGCAGATAGTAAAGGTGTTTTACATCCTCACGTTTGTCGCCAGGGAATGGCTGTGATTCATTGCCAGGTCACCTCTGCAGTCCCCCAAAGCCACCCTGCTGCATGAACCAGCTCCTGAGAGGCTGTGCACAGCACCTGGGGGTGCTCCAGCAGCACTTGGGTAACACTTGGCTGTCCCAAAAGTGGTGATTTAGGAGCTAACTAAAAGACCTTCTGCCCCTACCCTGCAAAGGGAAGCAGGATGTTGGGTTATGCTGTTGTTTCTCATTCCAAGGAGCCCTAAAACTCCTATCTGTGCCATTTCTCATGGAGCAGGGATTGCCCCTGCAATTCCCAGCCCTCCAAACACCACACATTTGGATCTCCGATTTTCTAAACCTCACCCAGCCTGTAAAGGACACCTAAACACTCCAGCCTACACCCATGAGGAAGCAAATACATTAAATGACAGAGGACAAGGAACTCTGGGGTGTGGAGAGCACAAGAAATGCTGTGGACCTTCTTTGCTGTAAGAAGCAGTGATGGGAAATCCAGGAGAGGGCAAAAGAAAAGCTGTTGTAAAAAGAATTCATTTAGGCCTCACAGAAACAGAAGTCTTATTCATAAAACATAGAAGCATTTAGGAACACAACTGCCTAATTTGGAGAGAGACAGGGGTGTACCTGCCTATGGCATCACCTGGATTCCTTTGGCATGGTTAGGGTTCCATCAGGACAACTGCAGCAGAGACCCGAGGTGTGCTCAGCCAGCAGAGCACAGGTCTGCTCCTGCAATCTCTGTATTCCCTCAGAAGGGCTTGGAATTTGAATTTCAAATGTCAAATGTCTACAGTGACTGGGTCACCAGGAAATTACCGAGCAAGAAACATTTGCGAAAATAATTTTGTAATGTTTTAACAATCACCGTAACATTTAGGTAAGAACTCAACCTGTTGTCAGGCAATTTGCAGGTGGAAAGGGATCAATAAATTATTCCCAGTGAATTTTTTTTTTGCCCAGGCTATTTCACAGCTGTTAGCTGAAATTCCAAACCACTTATTTTTGTTTAACATCCTAACAAAAGAAATATAATTCAGACTTAATGCCTCTAAGAAATGTGTCCTGTGATGAACCTCTTTTGCTGAAAATCATGTGATGTGCCTTCAATCACAGAGTCTTTGAATGAAGAACTTTTGCTTCTCAGTAACTGCAAATATCAAAAGGAGAATTTACTCTGGATGCTGTGTTTCTAAACTTAGAAAATCAGGGACGAATTTTTTTTTCTGCATCAAAAAAATCCCCTTTCTTTCTGTAAAAATTCAATCATTACAATATCTTGAAGGCAGCAATACAATAAAGAGCAAGAAAGAAAGCAAGGCAAGTGTGGAAATTTCCATCATAGAGACAGGTTCCCTTGGACAGCCAAGGACCTGATTTGTGGCCGACTGAAAAAAAAAATACGTTGAGAAGCATCACAAAAGCTCTCGGCTTGCATGCTTGAGGAGCTGAAATTGCCCCTTTCTCCTCCCTCTTCCCCACTGTACTTCATACAGTGTTTAATTTCAAAGGTCCTCCGGGGGCTGGCCTCTGGCACCGTGACTAAAATGAAATGTTCTGGCTGGGAGCTGGGGAGGGGGCGACGGAAGGGCCGGGGAAAAAAAGCCCATGGGGAGAGGCTCCCAGGCTGTCACCAGCATGACCGACTGCAGACAGCTAATTAACAGTAGACACGAGTAATTAACAGCCGTGAAGGCAGACAGCGTTGCCTGGGGACCTCTAAGAAGCAAAGCCCGCAGAGCAGTGGGGTCTGTGCGTGTGGGACAAATGCTCATCCCAAATGACCGAACCTCTGGCTTAGAGGGCAGAGCTCTTCCTGCCAGGGTGCTCGTGATGGGCGCCACCAGCAAATGCCACTGTGGATTTGAGTTAGGAGAATTAGGAAATTGAGATTTTAACTAGAATAAGATCAGTTTAAAGGAAGTGTAAAATCTGAGGTGGAAGCAATGTAGGAGATTAATGATTAATAGGTGTAGTTATTTAAAGCAAGTCCATATACCTCCTGCTTGCAGAGAAAATGCAAAGTGGTCAGCGAGTGTCAAGATGAAGTGAATAGTCCAAAGATATCATTTATCATTTACTTGGCTTGAGTAGTGTTTCTAGAGACAAGGATGGACTATTGTAGAAAGGAAAAAAACGTTTCTGCACCTGCAGGCAGGGGATCTGAACTGTGTCCAAGAGCTCCAGGAGAGCTGCCGACAGAACACAGATGAAAAGGTCAAGCCTGAAGAAGAGAAAGATTTCATCAAAAAGACCCCAGACCAATTTCAAAAGAAGAACTGAGCATGCCCAGAGGGGCGTGGAGCTAATTACCATACAAGGCAAGAGTGGGTGGAGTCAGGTAATGAATATGTATTAGGCACCTTATTACCATACAAGCAAGAGTGGGCGGAGCCAGGTACTGAATATGTATTATGAATCTCATTAACCATACAAGGCAATTGTGGGTGGAGTCAGGTAATGAATATGTATTAGGTATCTCATTAACCATACAAGGCAATAATGGGTGGAGCCAGGTAATGAATATGTATTAAGTATCCCAACCATACAAGGCAATAGTGGGTGGAGCCAGGTACTGAATATGTATTATGCATCTCATTACCCATACAAGGCAATAGTGGGTGGAGTCAGGTAATGAATATGTATTAGACCTCTCATTAACCATACAAGGCAATAGTGGGTGGAGTCAGGTAATGAATATATATTAGGTAGCTCATTAACAATCCAAGGCAAGAGTGGGCGGAGCCAGGTGATGAATATGCATCAGGCACACTGTGTAATCCTATGCAGATGTAACACCTTGGGGGATCAGTAGGAAATGAGGGGCAGGGGTGGGGTGCACACGTCTTTAGGAGGAGATGCCCACACTGCCTGCCTGCTGTAATAAACTTTATAGTTGGAGAGTCCTTTGTCTGTGATTTCACTGCTTCAGGTTTTGTAGACACCAAAGCTGTTAGAGATTGCACAAACCTGTGCTGTTCTCCTCATGTTTTTTTCTATCAGGTCCTTGAACAGATTTAGGAGGTAGAAATTCCTTTACTGATGCAAACAGAGTTTTGCTCTCAGCAAAGAGTAAGGCAGGGGAAAACCTGTGATTTCTCCCCAAAAGCCAGGAGTGGTTTATCAGCTACCACCCGAGAATATTGGTGGCTATCTCCCTTCCACACACCCAAGTGCCTCAGCAGATGGGCCTTCCAGAATGTATGGCTTTTATGGTGTAATGCTTCGGTGAGAAATTCAAATAAATTACAGCCCTGTAACACAGACGATGTTTTGTTTTGATGCTACATAATGTGAAGTTGTGCCCTTAAAGCTTTTTTCATCCAGATGGGTGGAAGCTCTGTCCCTGGGAGGGCACCCAGCAGGTTCAGAACTCCATGAAACTGGTCATGCTCAAATGCCAGCACAGGGGCCATGCTTTTTTCCCTTCACTCTCCAATAAGCAGAACAGGACTGCGATAAAGGCAGATTTGCTGCCTGGTCACCTGGCATGACTAACAAGGGTGTATGGCTGGAGCAATTTACCCAGAGCTGAACAAGCTGAGAACCCGCTGGCTCACATCCCTGTCCTCAGCTGGTCACACAAGGTGTGTGTTCAGCATCCTCAGAGACTGACAGACTTCAAACCCACAGCTGTGCCCTGCAGACTAGCACTTGCCACAAAACAGGGACAGCTCATCAGTGTAGACAGTTCAGCTATGGAAGGGAATGTCACCTTTAAAATTCCCTTGGACTGACTAAAAATGCAGCCTCCCTCCAGAAACCTTCATATATTCATTTATCTCTTTGCCAGGGGCAGCACAGTTCGGGGTGGGACTAAACATGCACTCTGCAAATCATACAGGGCTGCTGAGCCCTGGCACAGCCAGCAGGGCTGATAAAACAGACCCTCAAATCAGAAATCCACAGTATCCCCATTGAAGCACAAATTGCTCTTTACATGCTTCATGATCATATAATGCAGAAAAGTTCATTTTTGTTAGTTTGCAAATAGCTTGTAAGAGCAGACATTTCCTCTTGCATACTGAATACTTGGAATATTTGCATATTTAGATAATGACAATATTTTTTTATGCTGCAGCTTTGCTTGTGGTCATAAATGCATAAAGCACTTCAAGGCTTTATTGTCCCCCAAAATGTGATGTGCTTCAGTTTTTCCAAGTTATGAGCATGCATCTGCAATTCATTAAGCAACTGAGAAACACATTTTCCATTTCACAGTCACTATCTCTGTATGACCGTTTTGGTCTGATGACTCAAACATATTTCATAAATTATTAACGGAGATTACATTATTGAGAGAGGAGCTGTGTAATTAGTTGGAAGAGTGCTCAGAATTGGGGTTGTGGGGATCTTCTGAAATCAGAGAAGGAAGGTTGTCAGGAAGACTTCACAGGAGGAGGAAAAAGAGCACAGGAAATTTAAGCCTAACGTATTTTCAGATAAATCCCCTGACATTTTCAGGAAAAAAATGAGCCTTGGTTACAGCTCATGACTCTTTCTGTGAATTGCAGCTGTCAGATGCTTTAGAGACACAAACTTCAATATGTCTCTGGTCCTCTATAGGAAATACAAGTTTTGAGGGAACTGGGACTTCCCTGTCCAATGCTGTGAAGATGCTCTTGTTGATGGGTGCAGGTGGGTCTGAAGGACATGTACCCCAGTTTGGGGTTAGCTGGTCCAGAAAGGACCTTCTGTCTCTGCCCTGGTGTCTGCAGTCTCAGTTAGCTCATTGTTGATTTTCTTTTTTGCATTTTTCATACACTTTGCCTTGCCCAGCAGCTTTAAATGCCTCAGAGTAAATGGGTCTGATGAGTCTACGTAGCTTCAGTTTTGTCTCAATCTAACAAGTGAGCTGTAACTCTTGAAGTAATAAACATTATTGGTGTTCTGATAAATGAGAGCAGTGTGGCAGAAAAAGCTGTCCATTCTAATCCATGGAAGGGCTCAGCTTCAATCATATCTTATTGCTTTCAGTGTATTCAATCTTCATCTCAAATCACTCTGTGGCAGTTTAATCAATACATCAAAATCATGCACAATTCCTGCTGCTTAGGGAACAGCCTACATCAGAAGTGGTTTCTGGGTTGTGTTCTGGAATCAGGCAAATAATTAAATCAAAGGATGAGTGATAGAAACACTCCAGGAGGAACCTCATTGTATTCTTTATAATTTATCTGCATTTCCTGGCCTCAGCTTGTACGTAACACTGAACTCCAAATAATCCTTCAAATCCTTGCCACACATTTATTCAGAAGGCATCACTGCAGTCCAGTTAAGTGGTATGGATATGTCTCAGAGCAGGGAGAGTGGTCTGGTTACTGCTTCATTGGTTTTGCTGTTTTAAGACTGTAAAATCTTACCTGAAATTCAGGTCTTAGCTCTTAGCTTATTCAAAATCATAAATCAATGGGTTACTTTGAAAAAAATGTCATTAAAAACATGTCTAAGTTCCAGCACTAAGTTGTAAATGGTCCTGAACTCCAGAATCCTTTTTCATTTTGATCAAAATAATACCATAGTTTTCTCCCAGCACTCTTCAGGGATATTTTTTCGAAACCTGATATCACCATAGACAAAACATTAGTTTTGCTGTCTTCTTCAACCTTTTTTCTTGCCTATTTCTTTTAAGTACACTGCAGGTTAGGAGCCCTATTTTATATAAGGTTCCAAACAAATGTAATGAGTTGTGGGAAATACTTATTTGTGATGAAGGGATCTTCTTTTTCATGTGTTCATTAATCTCCTTTCAAACAGAACAATGTGTTGTCCTGGTGTGATCTCCTTGTGGCTGTGTGCACTGAGAGCAACTTCACACAGGAATGGAGGAGACCCAGTCTCAGCCTGCACTGAGGGATTTTCACGTGGCAGGTGCCTTGGTCCAGCATCCCTCCAGATGAAATCTTCCCTCCAGATGAAAATACAGGGAGATGCAACATGTAATTGCAGTCAGTGGAGAATTTAACTTTGAATTGGATTTGTGGTAAGATAAGCCTGGTCCAGTTTTCTCGGTGAGCTGAAGAGCACTGACAGAATTCCGTGAGGCAGCCAGCAGGAAGGTCCTCACTTCCCACAGCAGCCCTGGCTGGGAGAATGGCTTGGGTTGGACATGCCTATGAGTGAGAGCCCTGCTCTGCCCAAGTGATGGGGTGGTGATGAGCAGAGAAGCAGCCCATGCAGGCAGCAAACCTGAAACCTGTCCCAGGTGCACCTCCCACACTCTGGGAATCACTCAGACCTGGGATTGCTCCTCAGCTTAAACCCGGGGGGAACAAGCCATGGGTATCAGTCTTTCACTGGAACTTCATGAAACTGTCACTGGCTTAATGAAACTGCCATCTCTCCACTGACTTCAAAGAGAGATGGGCTGGGGCCAGCAGTCAAGTTACCATCAAATTACAATAATCCCATTCTTCTTTTGATCCCATTTCCTCCTGTGTTTTCAAAGGTGATGCAGAACACAAGTACCTGAATTCTTTTGAGATCAGGTCACTTGCTTGAAGTAATTTTTTTATGCACTCTATCTGTTTTTCTCTTCATCCTCAAGGAAGAGCACTGATCTCTTTTTTTTCTTTTCCCCCAATATGTGACACATTTTCTTACATATCAATTGGTGCATCCTAAGAAAGCTTAGCAATAGCCCTCACTTGTGAGGCACAGGTTGACCTCCAGCTGTGACAGCATGTGTTAGATTATATATTATAATTGTTTTATGCTCTGATATATTACATAGAGAAAGATGGGACCTATATCAGAAGGCTTTGATGTGGCTATAATGTGCTTAAATTGGTTTTTGAGAACAAGAAGGCTGCTGGGGCAAGGAGTTTGGTGTATTTGGGGCTGTAGGAAAAAGATGTGTGTTAGCCTATTGTCTTCAGGTCCTTCACCACAAACAATCCTCTTGGGCTGCGCCAGCTGGTACAAAAAACCCCCACAGACATTTCTCCACAATATTTATGCAAAAAAATTTGAAGTATTTGATTCTAAAACACTGTGATAAGCCTGATGTAGTCTGAACACCACCTGGCTTCACTCTCTTGTGAACTGGGATTTTTCACTGGGCTTCCTGCAGCTGGATTTTCAAATCAGCTCTGAATTGTTTTACTTGAAACCAGTTTCACTTTTCATTTCAAAATACTACTTCCCATTCCCTCTGCTGCCTACAAGGAAAGCCTGTGGGCTCCTTCCCCATGCTTCCTCTTTCTTGGCAGTAGGACACCATTATCCGGGTTGCATCCCTCACCCTTCAACCCCAAAAGGATGGTTTCAGTAGGAAATTTTATTCTCTGGTGTGCAAGGCCCATTCTGGGGTCAGATCATGAGCTGCATGGAGGTGGCTGAGTGTGTTGGTGCAAGATCAGAGCCATCACGTGGCCTTGAGGAAGCAGCAAATGCCAATGGCCCAGCTGTGCATCCCAGGTTTTCGGCAGGACCGGGGTTGTCAGCATCCTGCTTTTCTCCTGAGAGCAGAGTAAATGGATCCACACTCACAACAAACCCATGGAAAGCACAGGAGGAGGAACTGAAGGGAATAAAATGCATATTTTGGGACTACAAGATAATTTTTAACCTTGTCAGAGGAAACTGAAAGGAGCACAAAGAAGAGCTGCACGGCTCCCAACCCCACATGGCTTTGGCCATGCATTATTTATCACATCTGCCTTATTCTGGCTTTCTGTCTTTTGCACAAGTCTGGCTTGTAAAAGGCTGGCATAGAAGAACATTTTTTTGGTTTCCTGGGCTTTGCTGTGGGGGGAGAAAATGGTAGCATGTGGTGGGATCCTGCATTAAACACTGATGAAAAATGAGCAAGTCACGATGGAGTCTGAGCACTGCTTTTTAAATGAAAACCAATTGAACAGCTAATTTTTAAGTAAATTGCCCTTGTTTCTCATAGTAAGCCATTCTGACAGTTGTGTTGACAGTAACCCAATTAAATGTGAATATTTTGGTGGCATTTGAGTGCAAACCAAGCCAGGTGTTTCAAGGGCTACACAGATCTAATTTCTATTAAGGAGGACAGCCCATTCCCCTCAGGCATCCGAGTGGCAGAATTCCATTATCTTTTGTAGAGGAAACCTCCACTGTGAGCAGCAGCTCATGATGTTGCCAGAGGTGGCATGTGATGTGCACCATGGAAAAGGCTGTCTGCTCCTACTGTAATCTTTTTGTTGCACAAAAGCAGCTTTTTGAGCACTTTGTGAGCGTTTTCAAGCTTCCTCCTTGGCCAGAGGCAGGGTGTGAGCACCAGGAGCACAAGGATATGGATCCTTTCTGCTCTAAGCAGCACCAGGGGGGAAAAAAAAAGCAGAGAATCCAAATAGGAGGAAAAATGCAGTAAATGGGGAAGGGTTTGAGGGTGGTAGGAGGTTTTTGCTTTAATATGTGAACTCTAAATAACTCCCCACACTGAATATCCTCAGAAAGGTGTGGACTGAGAGGAATTGGCCATTCCTGGCTGCAGAAATGTTTTTTTGCTTTGTGTTCACACAGGTCTCCAGCACCAGCAGGGCCTCCAGCACAGCAGAACCTCTGTTATCTCTAACATAATGCTCCAAAAATCCTCATCTTGGGAAGCTGCCTGGCTTTGTCAGCCCCTTTTAGTAGAAACAACCTCTCCTTTTTTTTTTTTTTTTAAATTTCAAAACATGAAAAAACAACTGGAATATTAAGTCTATTTGCTCAAGATGCCAGGAAATATCCATCCAACTTTTTATTCCTACTTAAGCCAAGAGGATTTCTTGCAAATGCAGCACAAATATGTACAAGCAATAATTTTGACTCACGTGAGGCCTCTGGCTTATCCACTGGCTTGGACTTCAGCATCCCATGTGGGAGTGAGAAAGGAAACAAAACAATTCCTCTTTGGGGGAAGGGAAACTGAGGCATGAAGGTACCAAATCCATGATCTCTGCCTCTGGCTTGAATCCTTCAGGGTGCAGAATCTGAACCTCGTGCACCATCAGCCTCCCACCCTCTCTGCCTCTCACAGGTTAATTCAGAAAGTTAAAATAATGGGACAGGAGATTGTTTGTTCCTGTTGCTAGTGGCCAGTTGCTATAGGAGATTTCAGCTCTCCCCTGCTCTGCTGGGGGAGATCTTTTTATGTGCCTGAGGGATGCATAAAGGGTTTGACTTTCCAGACACAGTTTTGTGCTTAAAATCTCTCCTAACACAAATTAAAGTACTTCTTTCTGATTCAGCAGAGACCCCTTGAAAGGCTGGATGGAACACAACATGGTTTTCATCCAGCTTCAGCTGCCAGGCTTCATTAGGGGAGAATTAGGAGTTTGCCTGATGGGAATTGTGCTGACTTAAAGGCTGATTTTCCCTCTTCCACTGATGGCTTGTGGATGCTCAGCCCCTGTCCTGCTCAGATATACTTGAAATACTGGAGGAGAGAATAGCATCAAACCCAGCTGGAGAATTACCCTTTTCTGACTTTGCCATGTTGAGGGGAAGTGGCTCCATCCATTGGGGCTCAGCTTCTTCCCTCCTGTGTAACCTGGGAGTAGCAGAGCTCACAGGAAACCCTGGTGTGATCCAGAGCATCTCAGCCTGCCTGGAGCCATGGGCTGGCCTGGGGCCATGCTGCTGAACTTGGGGAAAGTAAACAGACATTAATATGGCATTTTATATATATAGATGTATATATAAATATCTAGAAAAATGAGTATTCTTTGCTTAAAATCTCTTTGAAAATTATTTCTGCAATGCAGAGACATTCCCAGCTGGCCCAAAGACCTTTACATCAATGCAGTCACACTTTGAACTATGCCAGGAGCTCTTCAACTTTCGTATCAGAGTATTGGAAACCATCCTCAAAAATTTAAGTGAAGGAGAAATAAATGATTTATTACTCCTTTTTCTTCTTTTTTAAATATTTTTTTTACATTTTAGCTTCTTCTTGCTCTGTGAAACCTGTCTGCTAATGTATTTAAGGACTGTAGCAACCCCTCAGATTTTATCAGACTTTCTCAGGCAAACCATAACTCTCTAATCTTGCAATATGTTGTGACTGAACATTTTTATGAAAGAAATGTAGAAATTATAACATTTTAGGGTGAATAAGTAATTTAGTTGCCCACTCTGTAATTCCTAGATGCTCCAGGAATAAGACTGCTCACTCTTCTGCTGCTCCTTTGTTGAGATCATCCTGTTCTGGCAAAAGGCAGAAAGAAATGTTACTGAAGAAAATGATTTTGTGCCTTTGATCCTGAAGTGAAGGAAGCTCCAGCTGTGATTAAAAGTGCTGCTGCAATGTAGAAGGTACAGATCTTACCTTATCTTGTATCACTGCTAGGTGGCACAAACCAGCCACTTATATCCACTGGGAAATTTTAAATGAATTAATTATTACTTACAGAATGGGACAATGGAAAGACAGAAAAACAAGGTGAGAATAAATCATAAAAACTATAGACACTATAGAGACCAAGAATAGAGCACAGCAAGACATGTTGCGGGTCACAGGTAATTTATAGATTTAAATGGTATTTTAATTTTATGAAACTCCTGCCTGATTTATTCCTCTGGGTGAAAAAGTTTTTCCTAAGCAACTCCATGTCATCAATAGCATGTGAGGTAATACAAATTCTTTTGGCAGGAGCATCCAGTGATGGAATAGCAAACATTGCTTTACTAACCCAAATAATGCAGGGAAAACATCTTTCTATTGTGCAAGCAGGCAGCAACAGAACACAGAATTTCCCCGCAGGAACAGAGGGAGCTCTTACAACAAAAGCTTGTGAAAGCCTTTGTTCTGATCCCTAAGGATTTTATGATTGTCACACAATCTGTGTAGATCAGCCATTCACTCTGATAAGCAGACTTTGCATTTCTGTGATAGCTGGCTGCTGTTTGAATGGCAGAAAAAATAAAACAAGATAAAATATAATATAATATAATAAAATAAAATAAAATAAAATAAAATGGTGCTTTGACCATTTTGAGAAATATGAATTTTGTTTCTTTTTTTCCTGAAGAAGCAAGAAGAGGTCTGAAATGCCCAGCTGGATAGTGTGAATGTCTCTGACTGACTGCAGCTAGACCTCAAGGAGGTGTAATATCCTGAGGAGCCTCTAAATACCTATATACAGCTTTTGGTAGTGGGTTTTGTGCTCCAAATCCACTCTGTCCTTAGTTGAATCTTTACCTGGACCCCCATGTCCTGATTAGGTTTTGCTGAGATGTGTATCAGCTTCCCAAATATTTGCTGCACAAATACTTCTCACACATTCAGTGATCACCATCTGACTGAGATATTTTCTTTCTCTAGGCACAGAAGAGGAGGGATATTGCTGATGCTGCCTGGGATTGTTTTAGAGCATTGAGTGTGTGTATAATGCTTATTCCATGCAAGGAGCCTGCACATGGCCATGGCCAGCATTCCTGGTGCTACAGACCCACCATGACCCAGACACATTTTTCAAGTGATGTTTGCCAAAGGTGTTTTTATAAAACTCAGAAACAAAGATCCTGAGAGACATAGCACTCAGCTAGCAGTGTCACTAGATGATAATAATTCATAAGTGATGGCTTACTGATCATTGGGAGAGTGATCTGAGGTTGTATTTGTTCAACTAAACCTGATTTCCTTCCATCTTGTCACAAACAGGCTGCACCTTGCAATGGTTTAAGGCATTAAACCCACTTGAATGTGTTTTACTCCAAACAATAGCCCACACTTGGGGCAAAATTGTAGGATCTACATGAGAAACCAAACCATCAAGATTTATACTTGTCTACATGCAGGTTAGCTCTCCTTGCCATCAGGTACTTGAAGTGCAGGGCTGGCAATTGCCATCGCTGCTCCCTTCCCTCTCATTAGCATTCCCCTCCTGTGCCAGCCCCAGAGGGGAGCTGTAATTAAAATTCAATCTGACAGAGCATGTCAAATGCAAAGGGTCCCTTTAGCACAAAGTCTTTACTAAGCTCCTGTTCATTTTGTGGTTGCTCAGTTCCGTGTGCTGCTTTCTAGGAACAAATGGACAGGAGGAGGCTGGGCTTCTGCAACATCCTTCAGCAATTTTGTTTAGGTCATTTTCTTGATCATTAAAGGTCATGTGTTTATTGGTTCTTGCTTATAAAAGCAAAGCAATAATCCATTAATTTCTCTTCAGAGCCTGGATGTGCTCAGTGTAACAGAATATTGCAAGGGCAGCTCTCTCAAGGCCAGTACTTTTCAGTTCCCACTCCTTGGGAATGTACAGGGAGGGCATCCTGGAGGGATGGATGAAAGAAACCAGTCCAGAGCAGAGCTTCCCAGTGTGGAAGATCTCCCCCAGTTTCACTTAGATGATCTAACAAACAAGAAATGCATGGCAATGCTTCAGCAAGGAGCCCTTGAGGTGAGGTCTATGTTGGAGAAGGGCTTGCCNGCTTTACTAACCCAAATAAGGCAGGGAAAACATCTTTCTATTGTGCAAGCAGGCAGCAGCAGAACACAGAATTTCCCCGCGGGAACAGAGGGAGCTCTTTCAACAAAAGCTTGTGAAAGCCTTTGTTCTGATCCCTAAGGATTTTATGATTGTCACACAATCTGTGTAGATCAGCCATTCACTCTGATAAGCAGACTTTGCATTTCTGTGATAGCTGGCTGCTGTTTGAATGGCAGAAAAAATAAAACAAGATAAAATATAATAAAATAAAATAAAATAAAATAAAATAAAATAAAATGGTGCTTTGACCATTTTGAGAAATATGAATTTTGTTTCTTTTTTTCCTGAAGAAGCAAGAAGAGGTCTGAAATGCCCAGCTGGATAGTGTGAATGTCTCTGACTGACTGCAGCTAGACCTCAAGGAGGTGTAATATCCTGAGGAGCCTCTAAATACCTATATACAGCTTTTGGTAGTGGGTTTTGTGCTCCAAATCCACTCTGTCCTTAGTTGAATCTTTACCTGGACCCCCATGTCCTGATTAGGTTTTGCTGAGATGTGTATCAGCTTCCCAAATATTTGCTGCACAAATACTTCTCACACATTCAGTGATCACCATCTGACTGAGATATTTTCTTTCTCTAGGCACAGAAGAGGAGGGATATTGCTGATGCTGCCTGGGATTGTTTTAGAGCATTGAGTGTGTGTATAATGCTTATTCCATGCAAGGAGCCTGCACATGGCCATGGCCAGCATTCCTGGTGCTACAGACCCACCATGACCCAGACACATTTTTCAAGTGATGTTTGCCAAAGGTGTTTTTATAAAACTCAGAAACAAAGATCCTGAGAGACATAGCACTCAGCTAGCAGTGTCACTAGATGATAATAATTCATAAGTGATGGCTTACTGATCATTGGGAGAGTGATCTGAGGTTGTATTTGTTCAACTAAACCTGATTTCCTTCCATCTTGTCACAAACAGGCTGCACCTTGCAATGGTTTAAGGCATTAAACCCACTTGAATGTGTTTTACTCCAAACAATAGCCCACACTTGGGGCAAAATTGTAGGATCTACATGAGAAACCAAACCATCAAGATTTATACTTGTCTACATGCAGGTTAGCTCTCCTTGCCATCAGGTACTTGAAGTGCAGGGCTGGCAATTGCCATCGCTGCTCCCTTCCCTCTCATTAGCATTCCCCTCCTGTGCCAGCCCCAGAGGGGAGCTGTAATTAAAATTCAATCTGACAGAGCATGTCAAATGCAAAGGGTCCCTTTAGCACAAAGTCTTTACTAAGCTCCTGTTCATTTTGTGGTTGCTCAGTTCCGTGTGCTGCTTTCTAGGAACAAATGGACAGGAGGAGGCTGGGCTTCTGCAACATCCTTCAGCAATTTTGTTTAGGTCATTTTCTTGATCATTAAAGGTCATGTGTTTATTGGTTCTTGCTTATAAAAGCAAAGCAATAATCCATTAATTTCTCTTCAGAGCCTGGATGTGCTCAGTGTAACAGAATATTGCAAGGGCAGCTCTCTCAAGGCCAGTACTTTTCAGTTCCCACTCCTTGGGAATGTACAGGGAGGGCATCCTGGAGGGATGGATGAAAGAAACCAGTCCAGAGCAGAGCTTCCCAGTGTGGAAGATCTCCCCCAGTTTCACTTAGATGATCTAACAAACAAGAAATGCATGGCAATGCTTCAGCAAGGAGCCCTTGAGGTGAGGTCTATGTTGGAGAAGGGCTTGCCAAAGGTGTCTGGGGGTCTGATGGATGTGGGGCTTGGATGAGCGAGAGGAATTCGAGACTGGCACTGGCCTTACTCAAGCTGAGCTCCCCCTGACCACTGAAAATCAGGAGATCACCCAGAGGAGGCACAGGACATCCAAGCTGTGCACACTCCCACCGGCACAGGGACGGGCAGGGAGCTGCAGAGGATGAGGAGGATGAGGAGGAGGATAGAGCAAGGACCAATGGGGCTTTTCCCTGCTAACAAGGGCTGGACTCAAGGATCTTTTCCAGCAGGGAATTCTTTATACCAAGTTTGCCACTCATTTACATTTGGTGATGAACCTCAGTGTATCCCAGGGGCCCTGCTCTGCTTTGAGCCTGTCACTGGTGAGACTCGTGGTTGCTCTGACCTTAGAACAGATGTCACAGTAAAACCAGGGGTGATCACTGTGGGCACGTTGCCTTTAGCTAAAGGAAACTTTAAAGGCTCTTGAGTAAACATCCATGAAAGAGTAGGGCAGCAATAAAATGTCTAAACCTATAACAAAATTCACACTGAGAGCAAAACTCCCAGTGAAGTGAGGAGGATGTTGGGATGTAGCAGACCCACACCCATCATCACAGGGCTCTCCCTGGGCTTCTCAGAGCAGAATAATACTGCTGGAGCAGGTGGGATAATCAAGGCCAAGGTATTTCTGGAAAGCTGGCACATATCAAATCTATTGGAATTATGATAGAGTTAATGAGAAGACGCTGTGTGCTCTCCCTGGCTGGTGCTGAGGGCAGGGTATTTAGGCAGGCAGGACGGGGACACAGCTCTCCCTAGGTTATCTGACAGTGCTTGGGAGAGGTTCACACCAGAGCTGCAGTTTCCTGGAGCATAAACATCCCTGGAAGCCTCAGCATCCTGCATTGCTCTTCAGGAAGAGCAGATGAGTCAGGAAGAAGAGAGAAGATCCAGCTGGGATCCCCTCTTCTAAGGAGGTATTGACCTGTAAGCCAACCCCTGAGGCAGCTGTGTTACCACATGAGGAGTGTTGGCTTAACTGTAAAAAGGGGATTATGGATGAAGTGGCTGTGCTGCCAGGCCTTTAGCTTTTGAGCCGAGTCACTGTGGGAGCTTAGGAAGCTTCCCGGTGAGCAGAGGGTTTGTTATCATATATTAATGATGGAAAATATAACATCACTTTCTTCTGAGGTGTGGGAACTCTGGTAGTTGGCATTGTTGAGAACAGGATTAGTCCCTGGGAGGATTTCTTGACACCCTTTCCACTTGGAGCTCACAAATCTATAAGCATGAGTCCAATGACTTCAATGTGTTTTAATTTATAAACACATAAATGGGCAGCTGTGGGCTCTGAGCAGCAGCTCTGTTTCTGTGTTAGTCACGGTGCCCTGCCCTGCCTGGGCTGTGAAGGGGAACACCAGCACCCTCCCCAGCATATATCCATTCTGGAATGTTCTTCTCTGGGCTCTCCTCTCGCTCTTCCCCAGCATTCCTGAGGCACTTCCAAGGAGCAGCTGCACACCTGCTGTGCCATGGCTGTTGTCACCCTCTTGATTCCAGCTCCATGTCCCGAGATACCCCCTATGTCTGTTTGTACTGTGACTTACCCTGCCTCTGCTAGGACTGGAATATTTACCAAATGCCATTCAAAATCAATGGTAGGGAGGTTAAGATTTTAGAGATCTTGGCCAAGTTTTAATTACAGCTGCTATAATTAGCACTTGGGCTCTGAGTGAGCACTCATGGAGCTAGTGGTGAAAGCTCCTTCTATCCTCTGTATACAGGAAAAAGACTTGCTGTCAGCCATCAGCTTTAGTTAGCATTGACCATTTGTTCTGTGGCACTGAGCTTGTGACTTTTACCATGTTTGTGCACGTGAAGCACAGAAAAAGGCCCAAGAAACAAATGTAAATTGGGTGTGGGAATCCCTTGATAAGAAGAAGGCTCTTCCCCCTCTGACTTACTTCTCTTTGTGACTTACCAGGAAGGCTGCAGAGCACAGAAGAGCTTCCAGCTTGTCCTGTTTAATTCAGGTGGCTTGGTCCCCTCCTGGACCAAGGAGCACTGAAGGAGAGTGTTGGAGTGGAAGGCATGTGCACTGCCCTTCCAAAAGCTTCTTTGTTAAACAGAGGAAATAATTTTAACTCTCTACTTGATGCTTCCCTGAATATGATCAAGCATCATTCTACAGGCAGTAAAACTCTGTGTCAAAGCACCAAAGTAATTTATTTTACCCAGTCCATCCACGCCCTCCTACTCAGAATGGAATAATGCACACCAGCTGTACTTTAGAGCCTAGCTGGCTTTGAACATTATGAAGATACAAGCTAAATTCAGGAAATTACCTTGCTAAGGGCTCATTGAAGATTTCCATATATGGTGCTTATTACTGTTATTACAAATGAATTCATGGGAAATTTAATTAAGTTCTCAAAAAGAAACAAATGAGTTTCTATCTATTAAGTACACTGGCCAAGCTTACTTTTGGCATATTTCCTGGCCCATAAAGGTTTTCAGAACATTACTTTTCTCTGAGTAATCTTGTTACTAATTTAAGCCTTGAGGTCAGCTCGCTGTCTAACAGGGGAAATGTTGATAACTCCAGTGTGCTGCACCTGCAGCCAGGGATGCTTTAAATATTGAAGTCACTGCTCTCAAATAACACTTGCAGAGGTCTCACATTTACTTTCCCTGCATGTGGCTCCTCTGCATTTCAGAGTGGACATGTGAAAACAGCGTCTGTGCTGGGGAGCCAAAGACTGCCCTGGCAGGCTGGAACAGCTCCGGCACCTGGCACTGGTGCTGGTTTTATCTCCCCACACCCCAAATCCAAAAACCTGGGTAAAGATGGGAGCTCAGACCTGTCTGCTTCCAGATAAGGACTGTACTAATGTGGGATGATCAATGACAGAGCAGTGGAAGATGGGGGCAATAACTTATCCCTAACCTGCTGAGCCATGAGGAATCATGCAGGAGAGCACAGGCCATCAGGAGAGCTGTGGAGGGATAGGGCAAGGAGGAATGGCTTTAAACTGGCAGAGGGAAGGGTTAGGTGGGATATTGAGAAGAAATTCATTGTTGTGAGGGTGCTGAAGCCTTTGCACAGGTTGCCCAGAGAAGCTGCGGCTGCCTCCTCCCTGGAAGTGTCCAAAGCCAGGCTGGATGGGGCTTGGAACACTCTGGGATAGTGGAAGGTGTCCCTGCCCATGGCAAGAGGGGTAGAACAAGATGATCTTCAAGGTCCTTTCAAATCCAAACCCATTCTAGGGCCATATTTTGATGAAGTAGCAAATCCTTTCTGCTGGTTTATGCTCTAAATCCAGAGTCACTTATCTGCTATAGGAATGTTACAAGCATGAACAGCAGTACCAAATCTGCTTTTGTGGGGTTTTTCATCTGGTCAGTAAGGGTATGAGGGTGAGAGGGTGAAAGGGGAACATGATTTAGCAACATAGATCAAAATAATACCAGGCATGGAAAATGTTCTTCCTAAATCCTGGTATGTCAGAGCAACTACCTGTCCATCAGTCAGTGCTGACTGAATCTCCTATGCTGAAGGTGCTTTGCACAGGCAAAAAGCCTCACTGCACTTCAGTGAGACCCTTACTCAGCACATGGATCAGAACACAGATGAGTTTTCTGGGCTGGAAAGAAATCCAGCAAATCTTCACCTTAAATTTTCACGCTCTGTGTATTCTGTCATTGTTCTGGAAATGTAGATTGGTCTGTTTTGGAGTCCATGGTAGGGAAATGGGCTTATAAAACTGAACACCATAAACATAGCACCTAACAGCCTTAAAGCCATCTAGAAAGTGATTCAGAAATCATCTGCTTGGAAACAGTAAGCTGCAGGAGGCATATACAATCATATCATTGCTCCATAGTGTGCATTCACTCTCTGGGAGCTCCAAACTGCATGTTACAGGCTGTGTCTGCTCCCTGGAGAGCTAGATAACTTAGGAACCTTTTTTCTAAGATCCTGCCTCTGCCTAGGGCATGCTGCCCCAAAAGAGCAGGGGATGGGCAGTGGATGGAGGAATGCTGTGCCTGGTCCAGCCGACTGAAGCTTGGCCAGATCTGTAGGGCTTCCCATAAACCAGCTGGGAAAACTAGAGGGTAAATAAATCCAGTGGCCCCAAGCTGCTGTCCTGTCAGTTGAGGGGGGAGGGAAATATTCCCCAAAGCCACCCTTAAGCCATCCTTTCCTCCTGGAACTGGAAGATGCAGTGGGGTGGCAGAGATACCTCAGCTAAACTGTGTTACCAGAGGATGACATATGCATGTGCTGGTGAATATCCGTATGTACATACACAGATAATTACAGTCAGAGACTTGCCCAAATTAACCTTGTGGCAGACAGTTTGGTGGAGGGGACCAGCCTGGCGTGGGACTTGGTTGCTGGAGTACTGAAGCTGGCTGATTTAAAAGAGCATATTTCACATATTTGCTGTACTCTCTGAGGACATGAGACAGCCAGCCTGAGTTTGGAGTTACACCACAGAAAAGTGGAATTTGCTGGTTGGTTTAAGGTAAGGCTTTTTATGAATTTAGCAACAGACAGTAAATGATGTAATGCTTGGTCTCTTTGGTCTTTCTAAACCAGCTGTACACTTCTACCTCATTTATTATTTAGAGCTGATATGTTGCTTTATGTGGAGAGGAATTTATGCTCTCACATATTGATTTGGTGAAAAATCATAGAGCCACTTTGGATATTTCTATTTGAGCTTGGAAAAAGAAGCTATTATCAACTGTATGGAGACTGCAGTTGCCCCAGGACATGGTCTGAACTTGGGGTGATGGAGCAAGACGATAATATTGACAATAATAATAATAGTGATGAAAAGGAGAGAGAGGAATAAAACTCAATCACTCAAACTACAATTTCTCACCACCCACTGACCAATAACCAACCCATTCCTGAGCAGTGATCAGTGGCTCCCAGTTTGTGTACTGAGTGCGACATTCTCTGGTTTGGAACATCCCCTTGGCCTCTTTGGGTCAGCTGTCCAGGCTCTTTGTGTTCCTGCTCACTGGCAAAGCATGAGAAGCTGAAAAGTCCCTGTCTCTGTCCCAGCCCTGCTCAGCAACATCTAAACCACGAGTGAGTTACCAGTGCTGTTCTCATGCTAAATCCAAAACACGGCACTGAAACAACTACTTGGAAGAATATTAACTCTATCCCAGCCAAAACCATGGATACCCAGCCCATCCCCTCCCAAGGGGCAGGGATTCAGCTCAGGTAGTGTCAGACAGAAAATGAGCTGCTCTTGTAGCGCTGCTGAAAGGCCTCAATCCCTGCTTTCCCTGAGGAGAAAGAGGGTGCCCTAATGAATTCAGAAATAAGCACAGGGCAAAACCTCTGACTGGGAATTGGAATCAAGATAAAAGTAATTATTTTATTTGGGGAGAGATCCTAGGTGTACTTACAACCATATAAGAAATTTTTTTTCACTCCCAAATGGATCCTACACATTATTATTTAGCAAATAAAAGGTTGTGTGCTGTCGCTGGAGAGCACAGAAGGGACACAGGACTCAGTTTCTCGTCAAGACACGAAAAAGAACAATCTTTATTTTGATCTCGCTACATATATACATTCTGAACAATGACCAGGGATTGGAGAATGAGGTGACTTCCTCTCCAGTTCCACTGGTCAAGGGGAAAGTCCATCAAGTGACATCCTCAGAGAGGAATGTGGAAAACAACCTTTGTTTAGGTTACAATTCATGGGAACATGCATGACAAATATGAAAACATGAGAGAACTTGAAGAAGAACTTCAGAGACTCCAAAGAACATCAGAGAAAATCAGAAGGCTTATAATTTTCAGAGCAACAGCACGCATTTTCATTGACTTATCCTAAAACCCACCTGGGCCCAGCCTGCTTTCTAGTTGGAGACTTGCAAGGATGTAGTGCTGGTGTCCTGGAGTGGAATTTATGATGCCTGTATCCCCAGTCGTGTGTTCTGTTTATGGTACATATTAAGTTCTACACCTTTAAGACTGTTTTCAAGAGTGAAGAGGAGAAAGAAGAAGAAGCGCGCAGTTTGTTTGCAGAAACAGCTCTCACTCCCACACGGCGCTCTCCTGACTGTGTTTGTCTGCAGCACGGACAGACAGCGGGACAGAGCTCTCCTCTGCTGTTAGTTAGTTTTTAGCTAGCTGGGGCAGGGAAGTTCCCTGGACTGTGGTTTTTTTTCCCTTTTTCCTTGGATCTGTTCAAACCTGCTCTGGACTGAAAACCCAGCACACCCCAGGAGCTCACGCCTGTACCCCACCGGGGCCTGGGCCTCGGCACTCTCCAGCGCCTGAGAGACTGAGAAGGGACTGAGCGAGCCCAGCTGCACCTCACAGCAAGGACTTTCCTGGATTTGCCATCTCTTTGAACAGCGAGAGGTTTCATTGCTTAATATTATTCCATTTTTATGACTGTGGGTATTTTGCTTGTTAAATAAACCACTTTTTCCACTTGCCTTCAAGGAAATCTTTTCTTTTTCCCGAACCAGTTGGGGGAGGGACCCCATTCGGAGGTTTCCTCTCAGATTTGTCCTAAACCAGGACAGCTGGACAGCCCTCGGAGGGGCAAAGCAGGGAGGGAGGTGTGCCCTGGACCCTTATCCCAGCACGGCTCCGGGATCTCGGGCAGGGTGGAGCCGGCTCCCGGCGAGTCAGCAGCACCATCTGCTGCAGGCGGCCCAGAACGGCAGCACTGGGGATTAAATGTGCATTTCAGGGCTTTATTAGATGCTGACTGCAGACCGCGCTGTAAATCACAAACATTCGGCTAAAGTTGCTCGGTGCGACAGCCCCCGTGCTCCTCAGTGAGTCCTCAGCGGGCTCGGCTGGTGCTCCCAGAGAAGCACGAACTCCAATGTAAATCTGCCTTGCTGAAATAAGGAATGTCAAGTTTCCACGGAGCCTCTGAGGCATTTCTAATGGAAAGGAGGCAGGGGAAGTAAGTGTTCCCTAATTATAGAAGTTGGTCAAAACTTCTGATTTAATCCCAGCAAAGGAGGAAGTTCAGCTGTGACCTCTGTATCTGAGAGCTATAGGACACAGCAGTTTTGGGATGGTAGTAGCACTTGGTGAGGTCTTTAAATGAGAGGACTGACACTGCTGTGAGAGCTGTTTGGAAAGCTCTCTGCTGCCCTTTTCCACTCTGTAACTGGCGAACTGTTTTCCTGCAAAGAATGGAAAATTGAGCAATGTGCTGAAAGCTTGATCCAAAGCATATTGGTTTCAAAGCCCATCCCAAAACTTCAGCTTCAGGGGAATTCAGAGTGTACTCATCCCAGTAAATCTTCACTTGGAACAAATTTATTTTCCAATTAATATATAGGAGGTACCAGACATGCACCAATCACCTGAAAATTTGGGTTGCACATCTTGAACTGATCTCAGCAACTGGAAATACTGTGAAAATGGTGTTGAACAGGGACATTTTACCTCAGGGACCTGTAAACATGAATAACCTACAAATTGCTTGTAGGTCTATATTGTGTCCTTGAGATCTTTTCCCTGTGAGGAGTGTAGGTGTCCAATGCCAGGTCCTTGGCAGACTGGTGAGCAGATGAAGTGTTTTGAGGGAGCTCCCCTGGGCATGGCAGGATGTTCTGACTGCATCTGTGATGCTCTGAGGCCCTTGGCCCTGCTCCATCTTGCTCAATGCCCAAGAGCAAAGCACAGCGGAGTGTAAGGAGACACCCCAAACAGCCTGGCTGTTGCATCTGTTTTCCAACAAGGCTTGTTCTGCACCCAAGGGCTGTTTGGCCTATCCAGGAATGTGCATTTCCAGTAAGCTCCTCTCATGAGAGGAAGGCATGTTCAGGAAACCCAGAGCAATTTTATTTCCTCATTTCTAGGCACACAAACAAAAAACCCCCAGCAAAACCCAAAAATGCTGTCAGAAACTCCCAGCAGGATAAAAAATCTGGTGGGTGGAGGACATTGGTGAGGAGGGGTTTTGGGATGGTCCAGCAAGCCCTTGGCTGTGTAAGGTGGGCCAAGGAAACCCCAAAGCACCCCAATACCAGGACAGTGCTTGGATGCTCACTACAATATCGGGCCACTAGCTGAGGCAGAGGGTGCAGTCAGCCTTCTGCTGGGGCTTTGGAAAGCAGTGTCCAAAGCTGGGATGAGAATTTCCTAAATCACCTTTAGCTTAAGGAGCTGCATCATAAATAAGGGGCTATTGCAAAAGTAATTTTAAATGCAAAGTTCTGTCTTAACCCTGTACTTTGCAAAGCCCTTTGGATGGTAGGTAGAAGTTTTACTTCAACCTCAGTCCCACCCATCACATCCCACCCCTGATGGCTGTGCTGGAAGCAGGACTCTGCCTTATCCTCCAAGTGGAAGGTACACAGGCCTCTGAGGGAAAGCCCCAAGTTCATCCTCTATATTTATTTTGGGGACAGGCTGAGGAAGGAGCTAAGATCCTGACCTACAGTTACATCAGCTTATTCAGCTTCAGAGCACGTGGCTATTAGTAATCTAGTGAAAAATGTAACAACACTTGCTTAAAAATAAACAGCCTACTCAAAAAAGGAAGTTACAATAAATAATCTGCATGAGAGGTAGCAATAAAAACTTCATGGCTGGAATCATAATTGGCTGTAGAAATAAATGTCTCCAGAGCAGGAGGTATTGAATATTTTCCTCCATACATCTTGCCACTGAAATTTCCCCAACTGGAAGAAAGCAAGTAGTCCCAAGCCTGAGTGCCAGGGAAGGAGACATCACTGTATTTAGAGTCACCTCAGTGCTTCTGCCCACATAACTTCCTTTCTTCAAGTCACGCTGGAGAGAGAAAATGTTTCCCTTCCACTTGCTCAACAGGGCATGGTGAGCTCATGAGCAGGAGACTTCAACTTTAAAAGGCTGAACTTGGCCGAGGGCTGATTTCCCTCCTTATTTCTGTTTTCTTCAGCAGCTCCCCTGAACTGAGGCACACTCTGCTAAACTCATATTCACCAGCTTTCACTCCTCCTTGTCTGGAAAAGTTGTTGCAAGTGGCTGTGGTTGGCCTGTGAGTAATCCTCCACAATTACTGCAATCCCAGATAATCAGGACTTGCCAGATGAGACAGGGACAGCCCAACAGGGGAGTGGGAGAGGTTGCTGCTTGCATCTTCTTTTTGCTGGTTTTGAGTAATTTTAGCTCAAAAATGAATTGCCTAAAAACTGCTCTAAAATAGAGTGGTAAAAGCAGACAAACTCCCACCTGGCTTTGTACCACCAGATCCCCAGTTGAAGAGAGGACCCAAATCCCATTTCCAGGGAAGAAACCAACCCAGACCCCAATAAAGCCATGGCAGTGCTGCAAGTCTACTGCAGCTCTGACCTGACAGAGTTCAGAGAGTTGTTCTTAACTACAACATCCCACCCCGTGTTGCAGAGATGATATCCTCCCACACATGTTGATATTGTTCTCCAGAAGGCGTGTGGTTTTTTTATTGTGCTGGTAGAGTTAGATCAAACTAATGAGTCAATGGTCCCACATTTTCTAACAGATGGTTGAGATATAGCACTTTTGATTTTAGTCAGCTGATGTGTTCCACTGTCTCTGTGTTTTGGACAGTTTGGGATTACACCTGTAGGGAAAAGAGGCTTAAAATGTCCGTGGATACAGACTGTGGAGTGATGGGACCTCACTACAGGAAGCCTTCCATGGGTTTTAAGACCCTTCAAGGAGAGTGGTGTCCTTGAAAAAGACATAAAATGGTGTCTTGAGAGTGACTGGGACATCCTAATTAGCCCCACTGAGAGCAAGTTGGTTGCCAGTGATGTTAACCAGATTTCACTGCACACCTTCACCCTCTCTTAAGCTGTGATGTCCTTCCTCATGCTGAGCAGTACCTCTGTGAGGAAGCAGTCACTGGTTACACCAGGACTGCTCATGGCAGGCACCAACACATGAGTAAACAGCTGTGCATGGGTGATGGGGTGCACATGGCTGTTCAGAGTCCTCTGGTTTGAAAGTCGAGGAATACATGCACATTAATGCCAAATTCCAGACAAATGCCCTCAAGGTTGTGTTGGAATTCCTGCAGAGCCAAAACACAAGGGAGTTTTAGTGATTTTAGTTGGGAAGGTTTCTTCTCCTCTGTTCTGAACTGATTTCCTTCCTTTCGTTTTCTGTGTTCTGTTGACTGAGCTTAGAAGCTAGGAGAAGCAATGTATGCAAAAAATAGTGTTTTTAGACCTCATGGTACCTGAATTCCTGCTTGGGAGTGCCCATACTGGCAGCTCAGAGTATGGCAACCAGCTTGAGGACTGGAAAAGCTGTCAAGTACATTGCAATGCTTAGTTTTGCCATTTTATGGATGGTTCTAAGGAATGTATTTGAGCCTTCCTGCATTGATTGTGTAGAAAAGCCATCACTAAAGAGCTGCTTGACATCTTGGGCCCATTGTGCAGAATGGTCCATGCACCTCCATGGCCTCTAGGGCAGCCAACTATGGCAACTCTCAACTTCAGGCACACCCCAACACCACAGATTTTGGGTTCCTCTGGCACTCAGTCCACAGGTGTTTCAATAAATCCCACTCTGCAGTGCTTCAGAATGGTTGAAAGGAAAAACTTTGTTAAGAGAATGGAAAAATCCCATTGCCTATGCCCTCTCCATAGACTCCTGGAGGTGGGAGGGTGCTTTGAGTGGCATTCGTAGAGGCTGCCAGTCCCACGTAATTCACGTAGGAAGTTTCTCACTGTTAGAGTCTTCAGGGACATTTCTTCCCCCTTAGTGACCTAATTTTGGTGAGTGAGCAACTGTTTGGAAGGACTTTCCTGCCTGACTTTCCAAACTGCAGCACAGAGCCAGCCGGAACAGGAGCCCAGGTTCAGAGCTTCCCTGGTGGCACAAGGTCCAGCCACCCCAGGATTCTGCCCTTGCCTCTGGTGTCCCACTTGTGACACTCAATGGACAGAATGTGACAGTGTTAAAACGGTCCTTAAGACATTAAAGCAGCCTAAAGCAAGCTTCAGATCCCACTAGAGTAACTGGATGTGGCTCACTGAACTTTCATAGAGCTTTGCCAAAAGAAAGTAACTTTTTTTATACAAGGCACATGATTTTCCTTTGAAAATATGTTTACAGAATAGAGATCATTGCTTCATCAGTCAGTGAATCCTTGATATTTTCATTTATGTGGTTTCTTATTCAACACGTGTTTGAATCACAAGACCTGCCCCTTTATCTGAATTTATCCACTGGGAGAATTTTTAAGAGCAAAATGTCAGTCAGGTGCATGCCAGACATGCAACAAACAGTTTTTTCTCTGCTCCTCGACTCAGTTCTCTGGAATTCCCCTCTACTTCCTTCTTATTTTTCATGTCCCCTTTCCAGCAGAGAAAAGATGCAGGGTTTTCTCTGACCAAGTGAACACAGGGAGGTCCCAAGACCAGCTCCTTAGCATCTTCAATCCATTGACATCACTCCAGGAGATCCTTTTGTCTCCCAGATGAGTCTTTGAAGACTCCTCAAGTTCCATTAGCTGGTCTGTTCTGGTTTGATACTGGAAGGCTCCCTGCAAGCCTCTGATGGGTCTAAAACCTGACAGCAGCTGATTGTGCTGCTGAAGTGTTTTTCAGGTGGGTTTTTCCTTGGCTTTCTTGACATAACAAAGGAAGGGACAGTCAAATGAGTCAGGAGCATGGGAAGCTGTGGGTGCACACCCAGACCTATCAGCAAGCACTCCTTGCCCTCCTCTGGTCTGGATCTCATCTGATCTCTTGTGCTGCAGCTGCCTGGAGATCTGAGGATGTGGGCAAAGCTGGAATGGGAACAGAATGTCATTACTTGTGGTGAATTATTTCTTCATGCTGAGTGTAGGAGAGACTGTAAATATATGCAACGGCACAGTGTTAACAAAGTTCTCTCTTCACAATAATAACACAATTTTCTAGAAAATCCTATAGAAATCCAGGCCAGTACTTGGATAAATTAAATAGGTAGTTGTTTTTCCCACACGTCATTTTTCACTTAAAATAATACACCTAAGTATCACCAATAGCATGATGCATGGGCAAGAATGATGACCAAGAATAAACATGGGGGTGGTGTGATGCTGAGCAGAGGCTGCTTGATGTTTGGTAGTTTAGGCAAGGCGTGTTTAGAACCAAAACACTGTACCTAAAGAACATCATCTTGCACGTGTGCCCCTGTTAGCTGCCCCTGGAACGTTCTCCTGGCTGCTGTGTGCACTGAAATCACAGGCAAACTGCTGGCACTGATGCCTGTGTCACATGCACTGTAGGAGAGCAGGGCAACATCTGGCACTAAGCATTTCAGGCCCTCAATCAGAAATTGGAGTGTAAGAGGAAGTGTGGTGGTTCTGTTGTCTCCTGGGTGCTTTAAAAAATAAGACAGACTCAAGAACAAAACTATTTCCTAATGAGGCCTACATGATCTGTCCAGCATTAGCACTGCAATGAGCTCAGACAGCATCTCCCCAGAGTGCTGACGTGAGGTTCAGATGTGTCTGCAGTCAGCAAAGGCATCAGCCTGGGGCTGAGGTCCAGGGCAGAGCCCTCCCCATCACCCAGGGAGGGACAGGGTGGCTTCAGCCCATGTTCAGCCACACAGCAAACCTGGGAAGGGGACTGTGGTGGGTTTAGAGCTGGTTAAATTTACTAGTGCACTTATTTATTTTTTTGCTGTGAGATATGGGTTTTTTTTGCTGTGAGATATGGTTTAGGAGAAGGGCAAAAACAGGTTTAAAACTTGAGACTGAAGAAAGCTTTATTAACAGAACTGAAAGAATAGGGAAAAAAATTAGAATGAAACTTGCAGAACATTTTTTTCCCCCTGCCCAACTTTTTTAACTGACAATGTAGAGATGAAACTCAGGATTTTAAATCAGTTATTACTTTTAGAATAGTCTTTTTCCAGTTTTTATAGGGTGAGGAGGATTTTTTTTAAGGTTGGAAGCAAGAAGGGTTTTTTCAGACTTTTCGGGTTTTAAAATGTAGCATTCACAGAGGTGGATTTAGCTTTTTAATGGTTTAAAAATATGTTAATTTTCAGAACTAGGCAATTATTGGCTTTTATTAGGCACAGAGGAAGCTCCCAGCAGCCTTTCTCAGGAAAAAGCACACAGCACATGGACACAGCAGACCTGGGGAGGTCAGCACATGGTGACATCTTTTTTCCTTACATTTGGGTGTGCTGAATTTTACTGATGATGCCCAAGCTGGCCAAGAATCCTGTTCACTCACCACCAGTGCAAGAGCTGCAGTGCTAACGGGGCCTGTGACTTCCCATTAATTACAAGGTGCTGTGATTGCACATTTACATTTGCTGCTGCTGCTGACGGTGTCTTTCAGAAAAAGGTATAGAGGATTGTACATGACTTTCAGCTGGAACACAGTGTCACCAGTACTCCCCCTCCCAGCCTGGTGGAGCAGCTCTGATTGCTTGCAACACTTTATTAATAGACTTGCAAACATCAAGGAAAGGTTGATGAACACTTAGGATACAGGGAAGTGCCAGTGACTGCACCTTGTGCTGCTTCTGCTAATAATGTGTAGAAATTATAAATAATGTATTTTTATTTTCTACCTGAGACAAGTTAGTGTCACCATTGGGTAGCCCTTCCTTGGCCTTTCAGAACAGCATTCAGCAGCCCTGACCTTTCTGATGGTCACACCAGGGCAGGGACAGGGAACTGTGTGCTTCTTGCTCCATGGTTTGGCAAGAGTCAATTCTGGGAGGAGAAACCTGAGGGCTTTCATGCCTCAAACAGAAACTTTCCCAAGGAAACCATTATCCTAGAGGTGATAACTGACCTTGGGTGCATTGCTCTGGAGAAGGTTATCAAAGTTGGTCTCAAGCCTGTGTTTGATTATATCTCAGCAAGGTCCATCCTCAGCAAGGACATCATGGTGGCTTGAGTAGTGCTTTTTGCATCTACAGTGGATCAGAAATGCAGCTGGTCAAAAACCATTCTTCACAGGGAGGAAGATGATTTTCCATGAAAGGATAGACAGGTATTGAGGTGCTTTGTAATCACTTAGCATGCACAGGGCAAAATTTAGCTCTTTATAAGAAGCAGGACTTGAGTTCCTCAGCTTGGACAGCACCTTCTCCAGGCTTTCCACTCATCTTAAGCTCTGATCCTACTGTACTTGTAGCCCAAAATACACCTCTGCTTCCAGTAAATCCAACCACTCTTGGGGAAAATTAAGTGAGATAGGCTTTATCAGCTCCAGACAGAATAATCTAGTTCAGTAATACCTCTCCCCTGATAAGCATCAGGTCTAACTGATACAGGAACTCCCAGTGCTGTGTATCAGAGCATCTGTGAGCCACACCATGTAGCCTCCTCTTTGCCTTTATTGAAATTCAAAAGATTTCTGGAGGTTCTGACAACAATCAGACTAATTAGCTGAATGCAGACAGGGGTGTGAGGCAACTACTGTGTTCCTTGACAATCAAGGCTGCTCTGCATTGCTTGGATGCCGCAGGCAAACACGTCTGTAGCAAGGACAGCCCAGGTGAGCACAGGAAGGTGGATTTCAGGTAGCTTGGGCTACTCTAGATTCAGCCCTTCTGAGGAGGCTTGACTGGCCGCTGAGCAGGGCCTTTGTGCTGCAAATAGCTTCGTCTCAAGGCCTGCTGTGCAATGATTTCCATGGATATCACTAGAGAGTGTTTCCTCCATTCCCCCACAGCGGTACAGTGTGTACTTGTTATTTAATTTTACCCCAGTAATGGCATTAGCTGCTGGGAAAGCAGACAACATGAGCTCCAGGTCTGGCTTTCTGACTGACTCCTTGGAGAGGAGTCAGCTCACTTCAGCCACATCCATGAAAGCTGCTTTGCCAAGTAATCGAGGCCATCTGAAGCAGTTTGAGCACCCTGTTCTCATGCACTACATCACTGGGCAGGGTGTGGAAGGCTAAGCCATGTGGCTGTTCATGTATTCGAATCACTGAGCTCTGTACAGTTTGGTCCAGGCTGTGCTATTCTGTATCAGCTCTCCCAGTGCAGAAAGGAGCATTGGTGCTTCCCAAAGGACTGACAAAATGAAAAGAAGCAGTGGGTGCTTGAAGCTGCACTGCTGGGGCCATGCACTGCACATGGCTGGGCTGTGTGTTTGGGGACATTGATGCTCCTCCCAGAGCATTTTCTCCAGCCTCCTCACAGGCTGGCACTGCTGGCAGTGAGTGCTGGATGAACATAGAACTAAGGAAAGTGTGGGGGAACAGCTGATGGAGGGATGCAAACGGAGGGGCAAAATCACAAAGGCATGGGTAAGCTACCTCATTTTTCGCTTCCTGTACACACAGATTTGAAGTAAACATTCAAACTCCTCCCTGGATTTGCACTAAGGGAAGGGACATCCCTTCTTCATGGCTGAGTGGCCTTTCTTCTCAAGCAGGACATGGGCTCAATGGATTCACACTCAGCATGTTGGGCTGGGCTATCAGGCCTTTAACTGCCCTTTTCTTAATGAAGCCTCATTAAAGAAAAAAGGAATCCTCTGGCAAATTATCCTTTCCAGGTAGTTGGAGGCAATAACATCATGGCCTTACAAAGCCTGTTCAGATCTAATGGCAGCCTGCTGAGACAATAAGGGGAAAAAAAGTGTTACATCCCTGTGAGGATCTGAAGTAGGCACACATTCTGAGCAAAGCATTTAATGATCACTCAAGAAGAGTTTTGGGAAGTTTTGGGGGTTTTGTCATATGGGCAATTTTGATCCCAACTCTACAGAGTTTTGGCTCTTGATGCTACCAATTACCTCTGTATAATATGGATTTAAAATGCTTGCCACACCCTCTTGCTAGCTGAAGGCATCCTTTTTGTACATCCAAGAGTGTGAAAGGTAACACCAAAAATTCAGCAAATTGGCCTTTATCCCTTAAATCCTCTGCTTCAAAAACCCTACAAGTCTTAGCAGGTTTTATGTACTAAAGACTTTTTTGTTTTGGTTTGGATTTGTGATTCTCTCACTGCTTAGGTTTTGTTTGAAGACAAATTCCTTAGGTAGTGACATAGAAATGTGGAAATACAGTAGATGAGGGGGAAAAAGGGATTCTGACTTCAGGTGCAGAATATTTTAGTATTTATTAGAATAATATTTGCTGTTCTAATTTCAGGTGAGTGCATAATTGAAGACATTTGAGGAGGGTTTGTGTTTCATTATGTGTGTGTAAAAGTCTGTTGGAAAGCAGAAATATGAAAGTCTTGGTAGTTGAACTCATTGTGACTACTAATATTCATATTTCTAATGTTAAAAGAAGTCTTGTTCTCTTCAGATAGTGTTTGTAATGGAATAACTCAAAAGACACATAAAGCACAGGAATCATTAATGGGATGGTATAGAAATAGAAAGCCTGAGAAAGTTTTCACTGAAAAATATTTGCTTTTTTCATTCAAAACTATTATTAGACAGTGGGAAAGAAAACAAACACCTTCCCTCTAAATTGATGAGATTGTATATTTTAAAAACAGGCTGTGATTTTAGTCTCACCTTTTATAATAGGATTTGTGGGAAGCAAATTTAGATCTGAGTGTTGTTGATGTGAAGATGGCTCTGTTTCTTAGGAAAGCTGAGGAGAATAAAGCACCAGAGACCAGGGCTGCTGGGCCAAGTCCACTGCTCTCAGTGCTCTTTGCTCCTGGTTAAAAGCAGTTTCTTACATGTCTGTACAGGTTTTACTGGTTTAAATACAACAGAGGAAGTTTGGCAGAGGTCTACAGCTTGCTTTTCACTTTAAAGCAGTCCAGTTAAACCAGCACCAGTACTTAGGGCAAATGTATTTAAACCAGTTAACTCTCTAATCAGTTTAACTACCACTGATGCTGTGCTGAATTACATTAAATCAGCATAAGTGAGAGTTTAACCTGGTTTATCTGCGTCTGCTCTGGCCTTTGCACCAGTTTAATTAACTGGATTTGCAATGCTGTGTTGGCCAGATGAGGTTTGGCCTCACAAACTTTATTCCACAGAGCTTTGCTGAGTTTCCAGCTGCTGTTCCCAGCCTGCCCACGGCCGTGCCTGAGTGCCAGTCAGAGATACCTGCTGGGGTACAGCTCTGGCTGCTTCTGCCCCTGCCTTCCCTGCCCACAGAGAGCTCAGCAGGAAGATGAGCCTGCCTTCCTCGAGAAGCAACACCCAAATGATTTCCCACTGGAGGAAAAACCCTTTGGTTCCCAGGAGCAGCTGATGCCCTGCAGCCTCCTGCCAGCTCTCCTGACCCTATTCTTGGCCTTGGATTTGTCATTCTCAAGGCAGTATTTTCTTAGAGCTGTTCTAGCTCAGGAGAACCTCAGCTTTCACTCCCAAGAAAAGGCCAGCTCCCTACTTCTCCCCTTGCAAATGCACAGTCACCACTTCCGAGGTGCCTGGGTGCTGCTGGCTGGAAGCCCGGCTCAGAGCCTGTCCGATCCTGCTCTCCAGGCACTGAGGCAGGAATCCCCTGACTCTCCTCTCCATCCTGCAAGTCCTGTCCCTGAATACCTCCCCAAACCATGGAAGACTGACCCTGTGGAGGCAGCTGTGAACCCCCACACCCTCGGTTTGAACCCAGGAACATCTGCCTTGAGCACCAGGCTCAGACTCTGGCCTGGAAATCATGAAGGCAATTCTTTTGATGAAGAACCAAAAGGAATGACCTAATCCCAGTCTAGGCTTTTTTTCTGCCCTAAAGCCAAGTCAGAATGACATTGCTCTTCCAGCTTCTGTTTGCACCACCACTGCTGTTGCTAACCAGTGTCATGAGTTAGCATCTGGGAAGAGGAACATGTGAAAATCAAAACAAGGATATTGAACAAGAGATTGTCCAGTTCCCCCTTGAATTCTTGCATTACCTATCCAAATATGGCAGAGATGAAGAAAGGGAGGACTAGGAATTAGTGAATGATTCATTAGATCAACATAATTTGTTTGGGAGCCCCAGCTGCAGAATTAATCTCCTTCAGTTCTGCTGATAAAACCACCCTGGGACTGACAGGGTTTCAGACTTTGTTCCAAACTGATGACACATTCTTAGAAACTATATTTTAAAATATGAATTCTTCCTATTTCTGCTGGTGTATTCATGTGACAAGGGAGCCCATTCTCAATCTGAGACCTCAAAAACTTTTTCCTAAAAAAAGCAAATGCAAACTTTGCAGGGAAATGATTAGACCTGGCAATAGCATCTTGCATGGGACAGGCTGTGGAGAGCAAGGCTGTTCTGCTGAGATGTGGGGTAGGTGGCCTGCTGTTCTCCCCTGGAAAATGATTTTTGGATTCCTTCTCAAAACATCTGCTTGTTTCTGGCTGTCTAGCAAAACCCTCCATGAAAACTGACAAAAGCTTGGAGAAATTATCTTGCTGTATGTGACTGCTGGTTTTCACCTATGTCAGAGATAGAGATATGTCAAGTGCTGCTCTAGTGACAATCAGGCTAAATGATAATTCTTTGCAAAACTGTACCTGGCATATGCATAGCAAAGCAGCAGTTAAGTTTCCATGAGTTTCATCCCTCTCAGGCATTTTCCACCCTAAATGGAAGCAGGATTTCCTGTCTGTTACACTTCTGAGGTCCTGTCTCTAGGGAACTGAGAGGAGATTGTTTGGTTTCTTTTCCTGAGTGGGGAAAAGGAAACCCTTGATTTGAAAGCAGAAAGGGTGAAAACTGTACCTTATTGGAGAAAAAGCTCAAGCAGCACTCGGTAGGCAGAAACTGTGATTAAATAAAAGTGTGTGGGTATCACTGGGTGGTGGAGGGAGCTGAAGTCCAAAAGAGGGAAAATGTTTCTTGCTTGGGCAAAGATACGGGATGGCAGCTGGGGAAGGAAAGAGATGGGTGACAGGCTGAGGATCTCCAGTGTGGCTGGAGAAAAAGGAACTGGGACAAGAAATGAGATATTGGAGATGGGAGATTCTAACTGGCATTAGATGTGCTTGGTGGAGCAAAGAAATGGGACAGGGATGTCCCTGTGAGACTACAAAATCTCTCCATGGCTACTGGAAGCTCTCACTTAAATGCCTCCTTTCTTTCATACTCAATACTAAAAGCTTTTTACCGCATCTTCTGCCTTGTAGGGAGATAAAGAGCGATAACAACTTCTTGTCTTTTAGTCTGCAGGGGTAAATTGCATTCTCTTCACGAATTTTGCAGTATACAATACAGAGTATGAATGCAAAAGTCTGGGAACTTTCTTCAAAATTAAATCACATGTCTGTTTATTTTTTATTTTGAATAGCAGCATTGAGTGCTTCCTTTCCTCTTCACATGAATGCACAAATAGTTGGTGCGGGGGAATTCTTGCAAACTGGGAACTCTGCTGAGTTGTGTGTCAATTTTTTGCCTACTTATAGAGATATCAATCTATGTTGTAGCTCCCTGCTGTCAACTAGAGATCCCCAGACTGTGGCTGGAGTCACATTACTGATGGGAGAATCATTTTCAGTGGCACTTGTAGGCAAGAAGAAGAAAAATACAAATGATGAGAATTATAAGTGAGGTTATTACAAATGAGGGAATTCCAAAGAGTAATGAGGGAAAAAATGTAGCAGCTGTGCTCAATGTGCTTGCTGCACATTAGATTTTGTGCCCTTTGGTATCTGAAAATCATTGCTGAGATGACAGGAAATGTTGGTTCAGAATAAGGAAGAGCTGTGTCTCCTGATAAACCTTTCTCAGGAGCTGCACAACCAAATTTCTTCAGTCTCCTGAACCTTCATGTTGCTTTCTTAGTCTTGATTAGAGTCCAGTCTGAAAAGCAGAGTTTGCCCAACAAGCTGAACACATTTTAATGGCTTTAGCAAAATCAGACCCATCATTTGAAAAATAACAATGCTGACCCAGTGTCTACATGGCACTGGGGAGCCCAGACACAGCTGCTCATGGCTTTTGAGAGGGTTGTGTTAGTTTGGGTGAAAAACGAGACAGAAGTGTCACATAAACACTGAGACTGCCTTTATTGCGGGGTTAATTTCCAACTCTGGAAAGGATTTAGCAAGGAATTGCTTTCAAACAATAGAAAACCAAGCTGAGCATTCCCAGTGAGCCCCAAATCTGAGTACAAGGCTATCCTTTATCAAACCGGGCTTTACCTCATAGAGAGTGTTTGGGACTTGTTTCTAGGCCATTGTCCTTTTTAGAGTGACAATTCTACAGAAATACTTCCTAGTAAGAGTCTTAATAGGGTTATGCCCATGATGTGAACACTAGATTGAAGTTCATGTTCTGCCACTGATTTGATATTTGACAAATGACCCTGCCATGTTTTGTTTTTCACTCTGCTAAACTGGATAATTGTTCTTGCTCACCTCCTTAAAGCAGTTTGACATTCATAACTGGAAAACAATCTACAGAGCTGTACAGAATTCCAGCTATAGAGAGAAACTTTACAGAAATCTGAACCCTGCAGCAACACAATAGTCACTAGTCATCTTAAATTTTACCTGATAGGTATTCTTGGGTTAATTTAATTTTCTTTATAGCAATTTAATTGCAATATTGGCATAATAAGATTTATTTTTAAGCACCATTTTTGTTTTGAGGCATGCTTACAAATTAGTATCCTGCTTAGGCACAGTGAAAGCATTGTTCTTTCCCACTGAAAGATGAACTCTAAAATGGTATTATAAACATGGATGACTTCTATTATGAATAGAATATTTTGTATGACTCAGCAAAGCAGTGTCAAAGTCCCAGTTAGCCCAGGTGCAATGAGAAATTGCCTTGATCTGAACACCAGATAAAACTTTGCATTGCACAGAGGTTTCAAGACAGAAACCAAAGATTCATGGTCTGATGAGAAGTAAACCAGATTCCTTTCTCCCTGGGAGCTGGGCATGCAGCTCCTGCTGAACCTCTGGTATCTTGAGTGAAGCAGAATTGCCTGGGATATGTATTTACATAAAAGATCTTTGCTCGTTAGAACTAGTGCTATAATTAAAACAGAGCTGAAGGCTCATAAGCTGTACATTTCGAACAGCAGAAGAGAGTATCTCATTTTTACACCTGGAAAAATAGAAGCAAAATCATTGCAAAGAGATGAGTCCTGCTGTTTACTGCCTTCATCAAATCATGGAGTGATTCCTCACTTGTGAAAACACAGTTTCCTCAGCAACACCCCCTAACCCACAGAGGCTCAGGCTGTAAATGTAGCTTAGCAGTGGGTTTATTCTAAGTTGTTTTTAATTGTTTGTTGGTTGCCTTTTTTTTTCCCAAAGCACTGTTAGCAAGCCTACTCCTCTGTCGAGCCATCCCAGCCATCTGCCAATGTGGGCTCAAAAGAACATTCTTCAGGGCATTATCCAATTTGTTGTATCTGATTCATTAAAGTAATTACTCTTGCTATTAAGTCATTGCTTGGAGTTTGGCAGCTGCATAATAATCTGAGACTTAAACTTCTGAAGCAAGCTAAAATTCTTGGGTTTATTTTATCAAATCTCACATTGCCTGAAATGAGGAGGAATCCTGGCTGCCCAGGTGTGAGCAGTGCCTGGTGCAGCACTGACCAGATTTGGTGGTTGTGATGGAGGAAAAGGAGGTATGGAAAAGACACTTTTTCTAGTTTATCTGTTGGGTTACACTTACTGGTGTTCCACTGGCACAACATGAGTGATATGATTTTAGCTGTGATATGATGGAACCAGAATTATTAGGCATCAGTTATGAACAGCATCCTGAGTTGTGCTATGACTTCATTAAGTGAGATCAAAGCTCTGGGAAAATGCCATGAATGAAATTCTCTATGGAATTTCTGTACTGAGGAGGGCTCCTGTCATCCTAGTGTCACAGCAGGTACAGGGACAGGACAGAGCTGAGGAAGGTTTCTTGCTCTCTGTGTTGTAAAGGGAGATTAGAGATGACCTGAGTCACAGTCAGTGCTGATAGAAGGCCCCTCATGAGCACAGGGACAGAGCCCCATTCCTGAAATCCATCTTCCTGCAGCACCAACCCCCAAAATGAAGAAAACAACAAAGGCCAAACAGGATCATTTAACAAGTTATGACTGGGACCACCCACCTCCAGGGTCTTTGAACCCAAAGAAGGATCAACATCATCACTCACAGGGGCTGAGCACAGGACATCTCTGATCCCTGACACCATCCAAATCCTCCTGTGCCAAGAGCTCCTTGCCACCCTCCCACCCAGCCCTCCCTCTTTGGTTCTCCCTGGGACTGGCACCTGTGTGGGTACAAAGGTGTGTGGCAGAGGCTCTTCCCACCTCCATGTTCTACATTATCTGCTCTTAGTGTCCCAAACATGCCAGGAGCCAAACTGGAAGATGAGATGGCATTAAAACATTTCTGCTGGAAATAACTGAAGCCCAGCTGGCTTCAAATGTTCAATTTTACTTAACCTTTCTTTGCCATGTTTATGAGCTTTGGACTCTTTATAAAGGCAGATTAAATTCAAAGGAAGCCACTTGAGTAGCCAGTTCTGGTGCTAGGAACTTAATTGGAGAAGTGCAAAGTTCTGGGATGCAAACACTCATTGCTTTTGTACTCGTCAAAGGAAGTTACAATAAATGTCCCATGCTCTATCACCACTTGATCGCTGCTGTGGCCATTACAACCCATCACACCCTCTCCTCTAACTTGAACTCCTGGCAAGGCTGATTCCTGAGTCTGCAGCAGTACAGGACTGTTGCAGCTGGACAGCTGCTGCCTGTGCCAGATGTTCCCAAGGGGAGATGAAGAATGCTTTGTTCTGGTCCTTTCCAGTACCTGAAGGGAGCCTACAAGAAAGACAAAGAGGGAGGGACTTCTTACGAGAGCCCGTGGTGACAGGACACGGGAGAACGGATTCAAACCAAGAGACAGCAGGTTTACATTGTATATGAGGAGCATATTCTTTGCTGTGAGGGTGAGGGGTCACTGGCACAGAGAAGCTGCGGGTGCCGCATCCCTGGAACTGTCCAAGGCCAGGTTGGATGGAGCAGCCTGGGATAGTGGAAGGTGTCCCTGCCCATGGCAGAGGGTGAATGAGATGGGCTTTAAAGGCTCCCTCCGACCCAAATCGTCCCATGGTTCTGTGATTTTAGGGACACCCGCAGCGCTTTGCGGAGGGCAAAGCCCCGGCCGCCGCCGCTGGGGGGGCTGCGGGCAGCGTGACGTCACGCGCGGTACCTGTGCCGTCAGAGCCGCGTGACGT
>VWYI01097620.1:286084-373568 GCA_013399455.1 Anthoscopus minutus | reverse complement strand
GGTCCCGGCCGTGCGCGGAGCATCCCCGCGGCCGGCGCTGCGCAGCGGGGCGGCCGCCGAGCGCTCCTGCCATAATAGCGGCGTTGTTGGCGGAGGGCGGGCCGGGCCCGCGTTATGTAAAGGGCATTGTTGGCCGTGCGGGCCCGGCTGTCACCCGGGGCAGCCCCGCCGGGTGCGGGGGCGAGGCCGGGGCCGCTCCTGCCCCGGTGAGCGCCGCTGCCGAGACCCCCGCCCCGAGCGCGCAGCGTCTTGTAGCTGCAAGGTCTTGTAGCATCTAAGGTTGTTCTTGATTGCATGGGGATTTTTTGGGGTTTTTTTTGAGCCTGAGAGCGGGTTTGTTACTTGCAGTTGCATGGGGACTGGAAACTTTTGCTAGGTAGGTCACTTTCTTCCTAGAGTGGTTTTTCTTTGAAATAGACTCTGTTTGCTTATCTGGAGCGGCTGCATCGCGTAGATATGCTCTTTAAAGGGAAATAAGGCGGTCTGTGTGTGTTTCCCTCCCTTATGGGCTCTTAGCGATTCGTTGTCCGTCCTACTGCTGGCAGAAAAAAGTCAGTGCTCTCCCGCGTCTTCAGCATCCACCTTGTCAGCTATGGCACGTTTCTCCCTCTGTTTTTTCATTCAGGGAACTCTCCATTTCAGCTCAATACTCTCCCAATAGCAGCACTCTGCTGAATATAAGGTCATTGCTGCGGATGTATTGTGCTTGTAATGAGGTCTGTTGTTAGTCTGTCTCTATATTCACATTTTAGTTTTGAGCACTGCTCTTCATACATCTGTGTGCAATGGAAAAAATAAATAAGGATGCAAATATTAAGAAAAAAATGCTAGAGTGAGTTTGGGTTGTACAGCCTGTCAGACAAACTCAAAAGTAAATAAATGGCTTTTTGATCATTTTCTAAATGTTTCAGAAACACTAAAGGTTTGTAGTAAAAGGTGTTAAAAATTCTGTTGCTGTCACAAGGGCTGACAGATGTAGGGCCGCCTCCTGTGGCTTGTCTTCATGGCAGCCCTGCCTCAGACTGAACCCCTGGTACAGCTCAGAAATGGTGCTCATCACGTATGGCCTGACAGGCCATCCAGCAAAACCGAAGTTGCCAGAACTCCTTCGCTCTCTGAAGGTTATACAGGGAAATTGCCATTACACAGGTCATTACCTGAGTGCCAGGCTAATGTGCAGAGCAGATGGGGTTCACCAGCACTGATGGGTTCCAGCTATGATGGAGGCAGCTGAGAGACACACAGGGCTTTGGGTTTAGTGCCTGTGTTGCCTGTGGAGTGCAGCAGTCAGGACGGCTGTGGCCCAGTAGCCCTGTTTGTACCAGCTGCGTGTCCTCGCTGGTGTGCAGGAGTTGTCCCTTTGTGGTTGTCCTCTCTGTAGTCAGCAGTTTGTGCTTTCCTGGTGTGAGCATGCATAGCAGGTCTGCACTGAAGCTTAGGTGGCAGGTCTGCATTTGACCTTGCACAGATGCTGCAACTGTTTTGAATTCCTGTGACTTGATGCTTTGAGACCCAAATGCAGCCCTGCGCTGTGCAGTTCTCTCATGGAGAAGTGAACAAACTCTCTAATGAAGCACTGGAGTGTTTTACTGGCTTCTAAATGTTGTCACTTCAAACCTTCCTGGAGTGAATTTCCCCAGTTCATCTGGTATTCCTGCAGAGACAGGTTGGGGTTGGGTTTGGCTCTAAGGGGATCTGTCAGCCCTACATCCAGGTGGTGCCTCGGACCAACATCTGCCCTGATGTTTCCTGGACAGCTTTTTGGAGGAGTGACCACTTCGTGCCAGGCTGCCTTGTGTCCCTCCACATGTACCCATGTGTATGAGAAGAGGGAGCCCCGAGGGTGGAATAACAATCCATGGTTTGTCTGGCAGATAGTGAACTGACATGTTAACCTCAGTGTGGAGCCTGCCCTGCTCACGTACAGCTCGTACCTTGAAGGAGAGTCTCAGCTGCCTTGCTGGTATTGTGGGAGATGAAGATGCAAAGGAGTCAGGGGCCCTGCCAGGTCCATATAAACCTGTCCCTGGAGCCAGGCTGATAAAACTTGATGATAACAGGAGGCAGAAGTTGCTCACAAACCTGTTTGTTACATGATCGTATCTCAGAGGACTTCTGTAGTCCTTCAGCTTTGCTCAGGCCTGGAACCAGTCTGACTGATGATTATCGAGGGTATCAGCATCACCCTGCTGCTTTCTCTTGTGGATGTAAATCAGGAGTAATTGCATAGCAGTGAGTGGAATAGCAGCAGGTCAGCGTGGTGTAGCTGTGGGACTGTGGCCATGGGAATTGCTTTCTTAGCCTCTCCACAGCCTGGCTCTGGAAGGGTGCCTGGGGAGCAGGCAAACCAGAGCTGATGTGAGGAGCAGAGTCTAAACAGCAATCTGCTCTTTCCTTGGTGAGAGCAGCTGATTTCCTAGCAACATTCAGGGCTTTCTCTGATCTTTTTAACCATAAGAGTTGAGAAGCATCCTTGGCTTACTCATAGCAGCTGAAATTGTGAGTACAGAGAAAATTTTATCCTGCTCAGAAACAGGTAAGGATGTCAATGCTGTGAACCAAGAAGAAACAGTTTTGTTGACCAGTTTGACTCAGCCCTGCTGATACTGCTGTCCTTCTTTCAATGAAACTCTCCTATTTGCTTCCACCCAGATTGCATGTTTTCCAATATGTGACATCCAGTTAAAGATTTCTTCTCTCCAGTGTGCCCTCACAGTTACTCCATCCCTGTTTCATAATTCAATTCTGCAATCCAAAGCCGCAAGGGGTCCAATAATAAAAGCTTTTTGCAGTAAATACTGTACTAACTTAGGCCAAGCCACAATTGAATGCTAGAGGCCAAGTTAAAATGTAAGCCCAGCAAAAGCTTTAATCACAGAGGGTGGAGAGGATACATGGGGCTGAGATAGATCAGTCAAACCCATACTTCCCAAACCCTCCCAGACTCATGAGAACTTAGATCCTCGGTCAAAGTAATACCTACATTCATGGGATCTCTGGAATTTGCCATGGTCCATTGTCTTTGAAAACTGAGATGATGTTTCAGTTGCTTTGGTTTCTCCACAGTCACTTTTCTCTGTGGGAGGAAAATGAGCTTTCAGGCTACCCAGTAAGACAATGAGATCTATTTTTTCCCCCCTCATATCCATATTTTATTCCTCTCCTGCCATATTCACAAAGTATTATAGTTTTAATCTACAAGTACATACACTTAAATATGTATGTGTTTATGATTTTTTCAAGCAAATAAGTTTTTCTTCCTGGTACAAGCAGTGTACAATGAAACTGATGGAGTTTTATTACCAAAAGTAAACACAGATCCTGACGTGTCTGCACGCAGTCAGCAGGGCACTGGAGGCTTGAGTTACATCTCAAATGTGGAATCTTTAAATCATTTGGCAGTATTTTGGATGGCAAACTAGTATCTGGAGGTAAAGGCTGTACAACCTGCACAGGGCACTCTGAACCAAGCCCAATGTGGCAAATGCAGCAAAATTTTCTCTATTAAATTGATTTTTTTCTGTATTTTTTTGTTGACTGCAGTGTGTATCCATGTGGATGGTCTGTGAGACATCGCAGGCACTGTCAGATTATTGTCAGCTGCTGTAATTTACTGACATGCTCTTAATAAAACCTGCAGATAAATTACTGTTATTTGTGCCCTTTTCTGTTGCCTATATTTTCAGGCTGGTTAGAAGACACCCGAATGACATAGTTACTGAAGTATTTTTCATGGAAGAAAATATTAGGAAATGCATTTAATTTGCATGATAGTTTCTTAGGAAGCTTATTTTTGTTTTATGAGCAATTCCATTCAGATGTAGAGTTTGTCATTATTAAAGCTGTGATGTCTTTATACAATTCTCATCAGTCCTGCTGTCCCAAGACCTTTTCCTTTGTGCAAACCTTCAGTATTTTACTTTTATCAGCTGGTCCCTCATTTCCCTCCAGTTAGGATCCTCTGTAAAGCATTCCTTTTTGGTTTTTTCCTCTTATCTGGTGCTTGATGCTGAAGTCTTGATTTAGTTAAAGCTTCCCTTTTAATACACAATGATTGTTGAGGAAATAATAATTTTGCCAAATAGACACACATATTTGAAATGTGTGCTTACTCTGGAGCCAAAGAGGAGTCTTCTAAAGTGCCCTAGTGCCTTAGCCTGCAGATGATCAAATTTAATTTTGTAAATGAACTTTGCAGCGTGATTGAATTTGAACTTGATTACATTAGGCTTAACATTGAATTTGTGCCTTATTGGAGGTAGTCTTTTCATATTACTGCTATTTATGGATCTTATTCAAGTGTTTTATATTCTGGTTGGGTTCTGCAATGCAGTTTGTTCAAGCTACTGCTTATATCTGTTCCAGTTGTGCAAGAAGTGGAAAATATCCTTTATTTAGAACAGGTCACATGTTCTTGCATCCAGGAACCGTGTCTCAGTGTGATTAAAAAAAAAAATAAAAATGTATCTTGGAGGAACAGATTTAAAAAGTTCCTGAAATATTTTTCCGTCTGTTACAGAGGAACATTTCATATTTTAAACTAAAAGGTAATAATAGCTGAGCTGGAAGTGCTACGTAGGCCAGCACTGCCTGAAATCAGTGGTAAAAGTCTGAACCAGCGTCAGTGGGAGTAGAGCTAAGCCAGAAGTATGTCTCTGAAATCTCTCCGGTAACGTTCTTGTGAGTGAGTCAATAATTCCATGTTTATTCTGCACCTCAAATTTGCTGCACTGGGAAGGAAACCCTCACCACATCTTCATGTCCTTTTTTTTTCTTTTTATTTTTGAAAACAGTCTTGAAAGGAAAGGCTGCTGTTGGAGTGTCTGTTGTATAAACATGTGGAGACAATAAGTGGTATTTCCGTATAGTTCTTTACACAGAGAGCCGGTGCTGCTCCCTGTCTGCAGCACAGCATTTTCCATGGTGTGAGATTCTGGGTGACCTTTTCTCTCCTGCAAAACTCTCACTCTGTTATTTGCAGTAGGCCTTTGCTATTTAGCAAGGAAACAGAAATAGCCCATGAAATTCGGTTCAGCATTTGCTTTGATATGAACTATTGAGCGTCACCTTTTTGCTTCCCTGGCCTGCTTTCCTCCATAGGGTTTTGTGTTGCTGCCAAGCTGATCAGAGAGGGCACAGATATTTTGAGGCTGGGCTGGCTGCACTGACTGTGCATCTTTTAGCGAGCACATGTGTTTGCTTTTTATTTATCAGCCTGCTGGCTGCATTAGTTGTGTGTAAGTACATATGCATTCTGCTTGAAATAAATCCATGCTTTTCTGGTGAGCAGGAAACTTCCCTAGCTCGCTGCTGTTGCTTTACAGATTCCAGGTGATATTTTGAATCAATATATTCTGTCCCTTAAAAGGCTGAAAATAAGCCTGTGGAGCCCTGCTGATGGAGAGCTGGGCTGCCCCTGGTATATTGCTCATTTTCCCACTAGAGTGGAGGTCATCTCACCAGTTTCTGGTCTAGAATTTGTGGGGCTGCTGTGAACCTAGCCATTGTCATTAACAAGTCATTGCAGAGCCTCTTTGTGCACTGTGTATGTTTTTATTTGGCACTTTGGGCAATGTATCAGAGGTCCTTTCCAGCACGGTGGTAGGCAGCATGACTAATTCCTGCTGTACAGTCTGGTCAGGGTCTAGAAGAAAACTAGGAAGCAAGAGCAGAAGAGATTTGCAGATGTGCTATTTTATAAGCAAATTCAGTCTCTTAACCATGTTCTCTGATTAAAAGTTGATTGGGAAGAAATCAGTACAGCTGTTTGAAAATGAAGGTACAGGAGAAACCTGTTCTGACACTTAATGATGCTGTCATCCTTTCTACATCTGCTTTTAAAAGTAACATGCTTTAAGACTTTGAAAATGAAACAGAAGGAGTAATTTTCTGTTTACTTTTCTGCTAAAAAAAATTGAATTTGTTGGTTGGCTGTTAATTGTCTTCTGTGAACAATCTGCTGTTTCAGTGTTGGGGACAAAAGGAGAGTCCAATTTCCACTAAGCTGGTCAGGCTCTTGGCCATTATTGTCTGTCTCGTTCTATTTTGGATTCAAAAAATTTTTGAAATACACAGGCTGTAACATTTCTGTTTTAAAAAATTCACTGCCTTTTAATATAACTTTTTGCTGAAACAAAGGCAGCACAATTAAGCAGCCTGGCATGGCAGATTTTGCTAGACAGTTAACTGCTGCATCACTATCATATTATTTGAGAACTGTCATGATTTATTTTTAATAATCTCTAGTTAAACAGTAACAGTAAACAGTAGTAGCTTGTGTGTAGTTTCACACTTCATTTCATACTGGAGGAAAAAAAAACCAGCAGAGGAAAATGAATTTTATTGCATATTCACAATATAACTATGCCACTGCTTTATCTGCAACAGCTGTGAAAAACCTGATGCTGCTTTGAGTGTCAAGATAGAAATATTCTGGTTGACTGGAGCCAGAGTGCTGGAAGAGGTCAGCCTGTTCTCCAGTCCATCTGAGGCAGAAGTTAAATGCACTTTTCAGTGTCAGGCACCCCAAGGCTCTGCTTGCTGTGGGTGGGCACTCAAAGTTTTAGGGTGCCTTTTGAAAGGCTCTGTCTCAGTATCTTTGCCCAGAAATTCAGCTTGTGACTTGCATAGGCCTTAGTCACTGTTGCCTGTGGGCTTGCCTGAGAATGAGTGTTTCAGAGAGGTCATGGTGGTGTCCAAGTGAAACAGGATGGTGTGGGTATCACCGGTACAAGCACAGAAATGGTGGCAATTCCTGGGGAAGGCTTGCACTACAACTCCCAGCTAATACTTCAACGCTGGTAGTGCCTTTGGATCGAGCTCATTTTTTTCTGGTAACATCCCTGCTGCAAGGGCTGCTGTAATGTGTGTGCTACTAGCTTTCTGCCAAGCATGCAAGCCAGAGGCTGATGGTTTTTAGCTTTTTTTTTTCTACAGTGCTGAGTGATTATGTAGAAACACTCTGTAGGCTCCCCCCACCCCGACCTGCTGCTCACAGCTGCTGCATGGACTGGACTGGCAGGTTGAAGGGCAAAATTGTGTTGCTGTGATATATAATTACTTCTTCCAGCATGAGCCAACAGAGCAGCTCGCTGTGATGATTGTTACGTATACTGCTATGTAAAACAGAATGCAAGTGTAATGTGGGGTTCAGGCTAGTATTTTAATGTTGTAATTAGCAGCCTCTAACCGTAAACAAGTTTTTTTTAAAATCATGTTCCCATGAAGATTATTCCTTTACAATGCAGGCAGACATACATTTGCAGATGCGGGGTTTATGAATTCTGTGTTCCTTGGAGAAATGAGCATCAAGAGCAAACAAGTTCCATTTTTTCAGACCCTCTTTCTCTTACTCTAGAGCACCTCAGGTGCAGTGTCAGGTGGCTGGAGCCCAGTCCTGCAGTTGGTATTTCATAGGGATATTACAGCTCAGGGAAACAGTTGCATTGGAGATGATGCTGCAGCTGCCACCTCTGGGAAGACTTGGATTCATCCTCCTCAACTGCTCCCTAAAAAACACTCATCTAGATTCACAGGTATGTTGCACCTTCCTTTGTGCTGCCCTTCTGGCACAAAATGGGCATAAACCCACCTGAACCTGCTATTTGGACTGGTGTGGCTGGGGAGAGCTTGTTGGGGGTCTCGTCTTCTCAGAGCACCCTGTGAGGCTGTTTCTGAAGAGAGCACTGAAGTTTTGGAGAATTGGAAGGATGTCTGCGTCTGTTCAAACCTACAAAAACAACCTTAGTGTGCGAGGATTACGTGCCTGGTTTGGCCTACTGTTGTATTAAAGAATTTATTTGGGGTGAATTCTGAGAAAATCTGGGTGAATATTGGTATTTTGGGTTCCTGGAAAGATGTTGATAATCTCTGAGATACTCAGGTGCTGGAATCCTGCCAATATTAATGTGTTTAAAGCAGGACAATGATAACATATTGTTAAAGCTTGCCTGTAACTCAAATGCTGAGATGCTGGCTCTTTCCTTTGCAAATATGTGACAAGACAAACTGCTGGAGGAGCGGGGGAATCAAGTAAGGCAGAGGAATTGGGGTCTGGAGAAAAATAACAAGTGGGAACAACCAGAATGTCTTAAGTGAAGAGTGATTTATAGGATGGAGACTGGAGCAATCAGTGGTTGTTACTAATCTTACTGCCAGCCATCCTGTTGTAACATAAACACATAAAACAGGAACTACTGTGATACTTTCTGAAGGAGAAGCAGCCAGCTAGAAAACTTGGGCTTGAGGTACTGTTTCAGGGTGAGAAGATGGGCACAGACTTTGGAAGCTGTCAGATGGTGAGAAAATTTGGAATATGGGCAAGGGGAACATGTGGTTCTGGAGCTTCAAACTGGGAGGTCAGAATAATGCCACAGAAGTGGAAAAGGATCTGAGAGATCTGAGTGGGAGAGCCTAGCTGAGCATGTTTTGTGCACATGTACTATTTCCTTTCAGGATTCTTTGGGTTTTTATCTAAATAAAGGAGAGAGCTTGTATAAAGTATGACTTTGGAAATGCTTTTTCTGGATGTGTTGCTGCATGGTAATACGCAGCTGTAAAGCCAAATTAGGAATACAAACTCTTGCTATAATGTTTATGAACTTCAGCCTGAATAAAAGTTGCAGCTTGAGAGAATGAAATCAGAATGGTATTGACATGTGTACACATGCAGGAGGGAATGATCTTAGAGAAAAGCAAAGGGAACAAAAATAGGGGCAATTCATTGGAATCTGGAAGGACTTCAGGGGGTTGTGGGTCTCTTGCACTGTGTCCCCTGGGATGCCATTAACTACTGTGTTTGGGTTTTTGCTCAGTCTAGCAAGCTTTATTTTATTTGTAGCAAATATTTACAACTCTACCCAAGCTCAGCCAGCTAAAGGCACATTCCAGCTGTCAGTCTGTCTAGTGAAGCCACAGGCACAGTTCACAAGAGTTGCTGGGATCATTTATTTATTTATTGCTGTTGTATCGCAAAGGTTGCTATTAGATAAATAATTATTCCGCCCTTGGAGAAGGTACATTGTAAATCTGCTAAGCTGCTCCTTTGTTTGTTAGGATTGTGCATAATGAGTTTGGAATTTAAGATTAGTAGTGTGCTGTGCAAACTGCTCATTTTGTGACCTCATCCTCGGCTGGGCTGGCCTGCCCCTCCACCTGTCACATCCTGTCCGACTCTTGGGGCTGGGTTCATTAGGGGAACTTTGGGTTAGCCTTGCGTCATCTCATTTTTATGTGTTCTGTTGCCTAGTGGAATTTGAAAAAGCCCCATGAGGTGGGTGTCTGGGCTCCTTAAAGCACTTGGGGTGGCTTCAGAGTAGGTTGGTGAGCACTGGTCTGGAGTTTGGGAATGCCTGAGTTGGGCAGGGAAGGCTGCTGGTGCTGCTGGATGCTGTCCCTCAGAGAGTTGGGTGTCGGGTCCAGGGGAGCTGTTGCTAAATCCTCCTCAGAGTGACGTGCCCAGGGCAGGTGTGCTCTTACAGAAATGAGGAAGAGCAGGTAGTATGACATCCCCCTGCCTCAGCTTTGTCCACTCAGCACATGCAATTTTTGAGTTCCAGTCCTGACTGTGACTCAAGACGCAGGATTGAAAGTGCCCACAGTCCTTGGAAGTGCCCAAACCAATAAACCATGGGTTTTATGAGGTGCCTTTTTTTGCAGAAGCTACTCCATTTTGCCTTGTATAGTGTTGTTTGAGCCTGGTAGGGGCAGGAGTGACTTGGTATAACACAAGGGAAAGAATACTTGCATGGGATTGTTCTGACTTTGCTCCATGAAATAGTTCCTTTTACAAAGTGGAACAGCTCTACCAGGAAGCAAGTAAGATGTGCTCAGAAATTAGATGGTTTTCAGCTCCATATAAAAAATCCCAATCTCTGTAGTTGAGGTCACAGCATGACAGATGGGGACCTGCTCAAAGTAAGAGTGGTGATATTTGAGGCAGAGAGGGTTGGATGAAGGGAAGGGGTCCTGAAATGTTGCAGGAAGGCAAGAAAGTTGAAGGGTGGTATGGACTCTGATGCCCAGAAGGCCTCAGAGTGCTGTGTGTGGTGTGTGTTGGTGAAGAGGTTTCAGGCAAAGGTGGATATTAAGAGTGACGACAAACATAAATTAGTTCTTAGGAGTGCTTAATTTTTTAGGAATGTGAAGTCATTTGTGGAACAGCAAAAGGAGTTTGAATCTGTGTAGAAACAAGTTACAAAGAAGTAAGGTGAGTAAGGCAGGGGCTGAATTAAGATTATGTCTCTATCACAAACTTGTTTTTTAATTTAGCTTGTTACACAATTTATAGTTTCAATCTAATTGCAAAACTGCTGTGCAAGTGATAATTTGGTTTCCAGCTAATGCAACTTTTGATACTGCACAAAGCTGTGCTATAGGGGCTGTTAACTCTGCAGATGCTGTGGGCCAGCAAGGACTCTGTTTTTCAAGTGTGTCAAGTAATGTAGAGAAGTGTGAAATGGGTCTGCCTGTTACGAGGATCTCAGAGGTGCTGGAGCTGCCTCTACAACAAAACCAGGGTTGGCTGGAAGGGGCCTAGTGCTGCTGCTGGGCATTTTCAGAGCTGGAGAGGAGGGTCTTCCTTGAAGATTTTTTGCTATTTCACGAGGAATTGGCCGCTCTACCTTTACAGCAGCCTCCTGCTTTCCGGGAGAGATGCCTCTGAGCAGGCAGTAATTGCTGTCTTTCCAAAGCAGTCCTCCTTTGTGGAGGAGTCATAATTATCCCTCACTTAGCCTTTCTAATGAAGGTGCTTGTAAGAGTTGTGCTGGGGTGCAAAGATGTCCATAAGGCAAAGTTTCCCTGTCTGTGCCTGCAGTGGTCTCTTGCCCCAGTCTGGGACGTGTGTTCTTGGCTCTCTGGGGGGATCTTCAGGGGCTTGCTCTTTGAAACTGGGGACCATTTGGCTTTTTGCCTTGCAGCGCCACTTGAGACTATAAACAGACCTGCAGAGGAACAGGTCCAGTGATCTCCTGTTCCTGAAGGCTGCTCTGCTGTGCTGAGGGTCACACTGGGCACCAGCTCTGTGAAAGGAAGCTGCTGAGGAAAGGTGGCTCTTGCAGTGCGCTCTGACCTGGGGCACCTGCTGGTGGCTTTATCAGCTGGTGATCCCACCCTTTCTGTTCTCAGAGCTTTTCCTGGGCAGCCTGAAGAGCTGGTTTAGGAAGGTTTAGGAAGGCACAGAGGGAAGCTGGAAGGGCCCTGCTCTCCCCAAGGACTGCGAGAGCATCACTGCGCTATGGCTGCAGCTCAGCGGGGCTGGGGGTGAGGACAGCCAGCAGCACTGCATGAGAAAACCTACTAATGATCTAAAGAACAAACACTTCAGGGGGTTCTTCCCCTTTGAGAAACTCAGTTTAAGTACTGAGTTTGCTCACTGGCTTGTTTTCTCTCATTTTTGGGGTGCAGGATGGTGCTGGTTTGTGTGATAACCAGTCCCATCCCCTGCTGTGGGATAACTCCTGCCCCGTTGCTATGAAACATTTTAGTGAGATGCCATGTAAAAGGGATGAATATCCATCTCTAACTGCAGAGAGATTTTTTTCGTGGCTCATCTCTTGCTGATCAGTTTTCTGATTCTGCTAGTGGTGGATTTGAATGATTTTAGGTGTTGTCGTATAATTATATAGATGCTTGTTTCCCTATCTGTAATTTAATTCCTTTGCTTTGAGATTTATTAAATAGCACAGCACAGAAAATTGCAGTATCTGTCCTCGTCTCTTCTCAGTGGGTTTTTCTATGGCAAGGACTTTCACAGCTCTTGAAATTCTAAATCTGAAATCACTATTTAATCTAAGACAGTTTTCCCTGTATTTAAGAGCTGCAGAATCAGGCTGTGCTTTGGAGAAAATAGCAAATTTGCTAAATTTGGCTGCTTGCAGAGTCATTCAAAGTACATAGGTTGTTCAGCAGGTGCTCTTTGGCTTCTTGTGCTGTAGGGAATGCTGAGTTTTGGAGGTTAAGTGGGTGGGAATGCAGTTCCTCCTTTCTGCTTGCAGCACAGGAAAAATTAAGTGGTTGAACTGCGTGCAGTTTATTTGGTGGCACTTACAGCTGCAGAGCACCCCTGGCAGCAGAAAGATGGGTCCTCTAGAGCTGCAAGATTGTATTGATTGTGCTTCATTTCTGCTGGAACAAAAATATAATGGGCTCAGCATTTGCACTTTCCACTTGTGCATTGTTTTCTCTTTATTTTGTGTATTTAGAAAATGCTATGCTTTGCAGACTGCTGGTTTAGTATTTTCTGTGGAATGAAAACCATCTGGATAATTTAACAGAATTTTATCAAAGGTTTTGGGAACAGGCTCTTTTCTGTTTCCTGGCATCTTCTTAGAAGATGAGAATTTGAGTTAAAATTCAGGGAGGTGTCTGATGTGCTGGAATTTTAGAAGTTTAGAATTTGGGCTTGTTTGACAATGTAGAAGTAATTGAAATATTAAAATGATGTATAGTGTGTCCCAAAAGCATTCTTCCTGAGCAAATGGCTGCATAGACTGTCCTCCTCCCTAAATGTACTTTAAATCCTTGGTATAGTGGGAGCTGCAAGCTAAGAAAGCATCCAGTGTTCAGGATGAGGCTTCTTTGAAAGAGATCAGGCTTAAAATACCAGCTGCAGTTAAGCATATGTTTAAACATCTGCCTCAATCAGACCTTTGTTCAACACAACACTTCTGTGTAGTCTTTATTTCAGACCTCTAAGTAATTCAATTGATTTTGTACTCATAGGTTTCATCTTGTTGCAGCCCCAGGCCTGTAAAAAACTCGGGAGGGATCCACCAAGCCTTAAGCATGTGAGCTGTGCTGCTCAGGACTATTTGTGCTTCAGTTCCAGCTCATGGTTTGAGCTCAAATCCGTGTTGTTGGATTGAGAGAAGGGTGTTCAGCATATGGCAAGATCCTAAATCTGATGTACTTTTGAGCCTGACACTGTGATTTTAATATGTTCCACTTTCATTGAAATACTACTTAGGAAAGTGAAAAATCCCACTAGAAAAAGATAAATTCATAATCTTTTCAACATGAGATGCAGAATTAACTGAATTTCAGTGTAGCCTGTTTAGCAGAGGATGAGCACTATCAGCTGGGGTTTTTAAAGTTTTTTTTTCCCCGAAAGACTTAACTGCCCATTTACTTTCTGATGTCCTGATGATAATGTTTGAGATGAGTATTTAGATGTGCACGTGCCTATATCACAGAACAGCTCCTTCAGCCCCCAGATGTGTGTTTGCCTACTCTGACAGTGACTGCTTGTGTGGCTTCCCTGGAAAAGGAGCTCAATATGACCACAGATTACTGGATCCAAAACAGGGTTGTTCTCAAAGCCAACCACAATGTTGTCAAATCTGAAGCTGGGTGTCACATGGACAGGATCTGAAAGGTTTGGAATACAGTTATTTCCAACAGTCTGAAGCTTTTCCCAGTGGCTAGACAGACTCTGAGTCGCTGAGGTGACACCTCTGCAGATCAGCTTGTGCAGCTCCACTGCTCAGAGCCATGTCACGCTGGGTTTGGGTATCTCCAAAGACAGAGGCTTGACAACTTCTCTGGATGACTTCTTCCAGTATTGATGACCCTCACAGTGAGAAAAGTGTGGAGCTTTTGTTTTGTGTTTCGGGTTATTTTTTGAGTTCTACATAAACTGTTTCCTGACTTCTGTGTCACAATGTACACAAGATGGATTGTGCAGGAGGCTGCACATCTCCTCCCCAAGCTGCTCTCCCTCAGCTTTGCTTTTTGAAGTAAAACAAGGGGCTGCATTTCTTACCCAAACTATTGGGTTCTGTCCTAAAAACAATGGATCAGGTCAAGCTTAAGACCTGGTGGGCAAAACTTCTGCATCCTTCAGTTGTGACCAAAGGCTGACAAGTTTTCTTCCTCATTTTCATTCAGCCCAGTTTGACAGAGATTAGTTTTTAGTTCTGCCACTGCCCATTGTGGATGGATGCAAAGCACCCTACAACACAACCTTGCATTTAATGAGCAGTTCAGCCTCAGAGCAGAGGTTGTGTCCAGTGCTGCAGAACTGTGCCTTGATTGTTGTTTGTGTGCTTGACAAGTGCTCACCGCTTGTGATGTTATCTGGACTGTTCAACATGTATAATAATTCCACCAGGCTGTTGACTAACATATTCCAGTTCTTTGAAGCACCAGCACTAACTTGCCTGCTATGAATTCATACACTGAAGCTGAAATTACTTCCAAAATAGTAAACATGAACTTTGGCCATTTCTTGCTCTGGGATAATTCTAGAATCAGTTCCTCAGTGAACTGTGCACAAAGTGGCTTTCTGTAACTTGTAGCTGTTTCTATTCATCAGGACAGCACACAATGCACTTTGGCCAGGCTATATTAAATACATATCACATGGAATTGAGCATCTAATCTTTAGCTGGGACTGATCTTGTCTAGACTCTGTAGGACTATGCTTCAGTTTCATGCAGATTGTTTTTGGCAGCTTTTAGGGTCAGCAAACTGGAGATTTTAAAGAATATGTTCTTTAGCATAAAGAAAATTTTATTGGAATTACTGGTGAAGTTTATTTTGGAGATGTCTTCCAGGGTAAAATGAAGTACAACAATTAAATAACCATCTTCAATGACATTGTGAATAACAAGCTGTTATGTTACATCCTGGCATAGCAGTCTCACTTGCTTTGTTTGGTATCAGCCATCAAGGTGACCATGTTCAGTCTCCAGTCTGTGTTTTCTGAGGCTGCCTTCATTTCTGTGTATTTTCCAGCTCTGATATGTTTGAATAATTGCAGTTGACTGGCAGTAGCAAAACATCAAGTACAGAAAATAAGCTATGTTTGCTATTCCAGACTTTGTTCCTTTTGCATTTCCAGTAACTGTTGAGAAATAAGCAGAAAGTTACCGGTGATTTCCTAAAGCAGCATTTTTTGGGAAGATACAAGATTTCTTAATGCCATCTAGAAGCTCCAAAGGAACCCAAGACCCTGTAGATTCAGTGGACCTCCTTACTTCAGGATTTTAGATGAGGATGATACTAGCATTTATGCAATCCTTTTGGGCTTTTCTTGTGTAGATTAGAGTGACTGTGGATGGGTAACAGTGAGCAGCAATAGCTGCACTCTCAGGATACTTACGTCATGGCTAGCTGTTCGGTGCTTTGGTGACAGAATTAGCACCATGTGAATGCTGAATATTGGCAGATCTTGATAGTTTTTGCCTCTACCATGAAGTGAGATCTCTTTTTACCCATTGCTTTTCATTGTCTCCCCATATTTATCCCAAAGCTCGGTGGTGTGGAGGAGGCAGGTGAGAAGCAGGTGGGGGAGAGGTCTGGACATCACAAAATGTCACTTGAGTGGCTCTCTGCAAATGCAAGATTCTGGATCAGGAGTCCTGTCCTCTGTCATCTGTGTAAAATGTGGGATCCTGGGAGGTCTTAATGTGTGAGCTGCAGCTTGAGTAAAGCTGTTGGGGCAGTTTAACTCTGCAATGCTTGACTTCAATTAAGTTGTCAAGTTTAGCATTGCTTTAGGCATTAATAGAGTTTTACTCTCACTTAAAAATCTGGTTTAGTAATTAACCTCCATTTTATTCTGGAGTTCAGAAGGTGCTCATTTAGTGCAGCAAATCTAATGTCATGTGAATTAAAACATGAAAGATACGCAGTAATGAGAAACCGAAACAGGGTAGTGCAGAAGTTTGATTATATGCAGTTTACAAGGAGCTGAGTTCTTAATGAGAAGTGTGTTAAAGGCTGTCTTGCCTCTGCACTTGCAAACATAAGGGATGTTCTGAATTAAATTGGGAGTTAGTAGTGAAGCCAGTATTTGTCATGTTGCACACTGAGTTTTTGTTGCACTGTGGTTTCATTGTGCAGCTTTTTCTGAAATCTGGACATGGGATGATGGTGACTGTACAACAGCCAAAAGGTGGGAGGCATTTGCAGGGGCTGGGAGAGGTTTGTAAAGATGAAGATCCCCTTTTCTGTTCTAATGGAAGTCTGAGCCCCAACTCCAGCATATTCTGCAGAGTTTATTGTTGGAGAGAGGCACAGAAGGTGGTGCATGAAGGATGCAGGCAGCAGAGTTGCTCCACAAAAATTGGCCTGGTCTTTGTGACTTAGTTGGTAGAGCTCTTCATGCTGCTGTGCCTGTGTTTTACATCCTACCACAGTCATTAGTGTTATAAGGAAAAGTCCCCAGCTTCTTTGGCAAAGCAACTGTTTAACCACTCCTAGCACTGAGTACAGATGTGTTTAATTTTCCTCAGAAAGTGTCAGTCTGTTGCATGTATGATGTGTGGAGTATGTGCCAGCTGGGAAGCCCTGCACTTTTTGGGGCTGCATTGCTGGCATCACACCAGTTCATACAGGCTGACTTGCCTTTGGACAGAAAGTACAGGCCCTCAAACAGCATGGAAAACTGCACCAGTTTCTGCTGCCCAAGAGTTTGGGTGACTGCAAGGATAAAGTACAGGTTTCCCCTCCTATACTGGACGTTGCATGCACAAAATGCTGATTACACATCTCTTTTTGGTCTGGGAACCAAATGCTGTGTACCAGATCCAGTTGAGAAGATGAACATTTGCAGAGCAATGCTGTCTATCATGCTTTTGCCCTGTAATGAGCATTCTCACATGAAAGTGCACTTTTACTGATTCTTTGTCATTGTCTGCTTGAGAAAATGTTGAAGGTGAAGATACAGAAGGCTCAGTGTTTTTCCAACCATCTCCTCTCTAACTTAGGTATGTGAAATCAGAGGCTTTGTCTTTGCTATCATTTGAGTGATTTAAGGTAAAAAATAGCTTCTTATCACTTACTTGGCTATTTGATTTCCAAGGCAGTAATGTGGGGTAAAAGTTCGCCTCACGCGTGTCAGAAGGACTCTGCACTGTGCGGGTGTGGCTTTGTGCTACACCTGATCTCTGCAAGGTATGGCTCTGCCCAGTCCTGAGATGGATTTGGGCTGCTATATGACTGTAAGGAGAGTTGGTTTATCTCACTGATTCAATGGGAAGGGACCACACATGCTCAAAAATAAAAAGTTTTCCATCTGCTGACAGAACTGACTTGGGCTATGGCCACACAGTTACAACACTCAACCCAAGTGAGGATTGAGAACCAGACTGTGGGCCAGACCCCTCCTGCTGTGGCAGTGTGCAGTTATGCTGGGTTGGATGGAACTTAAAATCGTGTTGCTGACCTTATAAAAACATGGTAGAAGTCATGTGTGAATTGCATGGTTGCTGGCCTGTGGTTGTTTCTTTGTATGCAGTTGAATTTTGCTGTCTTAAAACCAGCATTTGAGTAGAAAGTTGTGGCAAGTACCACACTTAGAGCCAGTGACGCCTTTAGCAGTGAATCCAGTTTGAGGGCTTTGTGTCTGGTTCTCGACATACTGAATTTCTGAAATGAGCAAGAAGCATACGCCAGTGGCCTGCTAACCTGCCAGGGTTCTTGAGCTTTATGCTTACTCCATAGGAACCATTACCTAAAAATACAAGCTCGCTGAGCTAATCATCTTACAGCTCAAGCATAGTTGGGTTAATTCTGTGTAATAATTTACTGCTGTCAGCTCTACAGCGGGAGTTATCTGTGTGCAAAGTCCTGGTTCATAACAAATACCACGTAATGCAGGTTAACACTAACCCCTCTGACTACAGACTAAGCTAAACCATCTTAGAACAGGCTGGCTGTTGTCTAACCACACACATGGCTGCTCTGTCTGCACTGCTGCTGGATGGTAACTTGTTTAGCATGGGGACTTTGATGGACTGCAGGAGTCCTCCTGCCACCACGGAGGCCTGGAGCCATTTGTGTTGACTGAGGCTGTGATGACCAAGTTGTCCTGTGTTAATCCATTTTCCATGGAAGACAGAAAATGTAGATAAAGGATGAAATGGGGTTAAATTTTTCCAGTGAGTAGCTGCTGCTGGTAACTGTGGACTAGTTTGACAGGGTTCACATCTGTGTTAACTTTCAGAAGACAACATGAAGCTATTATGCAGTTACTACCCACTCCAGGATCTGCACATCAATTAGGAGAGGCTGCTTACTCATGCTCCTCAAAAGTTGTGCCAAAATAGCTATTACTTTATGTCAGAGCCCATATTTTCACCCTGAACAATTAATCAGAATATAAACCTTGTTTCTCCTCAGCAGCTTTGAATATAGACCTGCAACTTTGATACACGGTGCTTTCAGCTGTATTGGCTGAAGAGGGCTCCTCTGCTGTTGACACACATCAGGGAGATTGTGATGAAATGTGATATTATTTTGCCAGCAGTATATCTGGAAAGCTCCAACAACACCATCTTCTGTAAACAGCTTTAGTTCCATGTGTTATGACTTATTCTACTGTAACACTTCGGGTCCCTGCTCGGGACGCAGCATCCCGTGCTGCTGGTAGGTGCTGTGTGAGCATCAGGGGAGGTGGTGGGCTGCTTCACAGCAGCTCTGCCATCTGAGAATAAGACACAAGAAGCAGATGGCTGCAGGGAGAAACAATGAGGCAGAGCTGTCAGCGTGATGGGATAGAGTCCTGGTGCACCCACTGCCTCGCTGTTGGCAGAACCCTGCTCCGTGTCCTGCCCAGGAGAGAGCTCTTGATGGACTTGGTTGGGCCAGGTGCCTTTGAGGATCTTCTTTGCAGGTGGGATAAACACTGAGCAGGTGTTGTTGGAGAAATGTGGCCTTGTTGGTGACCAGCTTCCAGCTTTCCTTCTTGAGCATCAGGAACTTGGGGCTGTGCATCCCGGCCCTGTCCCCTTGGGTATTTGTGGTGGTTCATTACAGCCCAGAGATCCATAGCAGCAGAGCCTTGGACAGGTGCAGGGTCTCAGGTAAGCTGTGACGTGCCAAGGAAGTAATGCCTGTGGTGAAGTGACAAAACCTGTTGAAAGCAGAAGAATGTTTGCTTTACTGATGCTTCTGGTATTAGACATTAACGTGGAGACACATTTGTCTCCTGATTTTCCAGGCTGTCCTCCTGTAAGAGCTGCTTGATAATGCTATTCAGGAGCTCCTCTTGTGGGAATATTTGTACTATGCAGCACAAAAGTTGAATGAGGAGTCTATAGAGAAAACAGCACCATCATACTAATGGCCAGACTAAGCCTTGTGCTGTAATTCTTGATCCTAATTCACAATTTTCTGTCTTTTTTGTCTTTTGCCAAATACCTTGAATGCAGAGAACATTATAACTCAGAAAAGATGGTGTATGATAAAAATAGAAGCACTTGCTCCAGTTCTTCCATATGTTAATGGCTGGATTTCCAGGCAAGAGATTCCAGTAAGGTGTGCCAGCAGTCTGAATACCTGCATGTGCTGTGGCCCTCTTTCCATGAAATAGCTGTTTGGGTTGGAGACAAGGGTGAAGTCACTGGGAGTTCGGTATATCTAAATTGGATCCAATTCTGTGTGATTTTATTAGAAGAAATGGAGTATTGTAATTCCTGAGGTGCTTGCAAGGTTCTTGCTTAGGAAAGTCTGTCTTCCTTCCATTTATTTCTTCTCCATTGGAAAATCGTGAGTGCATAACTTCAGCACACTGAAGGCCATCTGGAAATATCTGGGGCAGGCTAAATTACACATTGCATATGATAAAAATGTTTCAAAGACTCTTTCTCTGGGGAAGGGGAGGATAGAAGCCTGGAAAAAGCTTTAATAGGAGAAACAGACATATTAGGGTTCAGTAAATAGGAAATTATGGTAATGTTTTCATTCAAAGAAAATACACAGGCAGAGATATTAGATGATGATTGAATACAAATGTGGTCAACCATCAGAGTGGTCCCTTGCCAGTGGCTGTTCTCTTGGTTGATTCTTTCTTCTACCAGCTAATGTGTATGATTTCAAGATGATTTCAAGATGCAAACCATGTTTTCATCATTTCACGAGATACCTACCTGGATTAAAATAAAAGTAAACACATTAAATAATACAGGCTTGTAGGGAAAATAATAAGCTTAGTTAACAGATGGGTTTGGTTGTGGAGGGCTGTGAAGGTCGATTGTACTGGAAGGCTCAAGAAGATTGAAAGCTTCATGGACAAACCAGCCACTGAAGGCAGCTGGACTCTGTCCCTCAGTTAATGACTGTGGATGCTGGAGGGGAGCAGAGCACAGAGAGTAGCTGGGCTTGTGTCCTTTCCCCCTGGAGACAGGGTACTGAACAGGACAGCATGTGACTCTGCCATGCACTTGGCCAGCACTGGCATCTGGGTACCACTGAGCCAAGCTCTGGCAGGTTGGATGTCTCGTTCCTTCTTTCTCTCGTTGTTTCAATCCCAGGAAGAACTCCTCAAAAGTGTGGACTAATGAATCATTGCAAGTGCTTGATGTGTTGGCAGCTCCTTGCCACCCAGCTTCACACTCTGTTCTGCCACCGTAATTTTAAGAAACTATTGGAACAGTGCCCTCCTCCCCCAAAAAAAGTCTATCCAGAGATCTGGGAAGTAATGTATGCAGCCCTCCCCCAGTTTATTTGTACCGAGCCGTTTGGGTAGGCCTTGGTGTTAGTTTTAGCAGCAGAGCAGGTTCTAGTCAAGGAATCAAAATCTTGGATATCCTTTACCCTGAGAAGCTAATTGAGCCAGTTATTTCAGAATTGGTGAAAACAAACTCAATATCTGAGTTGGGAGAATCCAGTCCAAGATGCCAAAATCTCCCAAGTCCATAAGAGAGAGTTTTGCTTTACATGGGGTATTATCTTGTCAGTCATGTTTGTTAGTTTGATTTAGAATTTATGTAGCAGTCTCTCAATCCAAGCTGTGTTCTGTGTTCATCTTTGCAAGTACAGGAGACTTGCTCACCAAGTGTCTTGAAAAACTGAAATCTGTACTTTCATCAGCTGTTTGTCATATTTTTTTGGACTCACAAAGTCCTTATCATGATGTACTTCAGTGAGGTTTTAAAAAAACTTAGACCAGTGTTTCTAAAAGTCTCCTGTCTCAATGGACCAGATGCCTTGTGAGGGGGACCTGCTTCCCTTGGCTTGGCTGTGGGGTCAGTAAGGTTGTGTTTGTGCTTTCAGCAGAGAGGAATAGGGAGCTGTGGAAGCAAATGCTCCTCTCCTGACTGGGAACTCAATGAATCTTTGGGTTTTCACCCCACATCCCTGTAGCACCTTGACCCTTTGCTTTCTGAAGCTAACCACAAGTCACATTGCAGGTGAGCCTGGCCAGAGGAAGAGTTTCCATTTTACAGAGGGGTGAAATCAGGGACAGTGTTTCCTGTAGGAGTTGGGAATTGGGCCTTTCCTTCAAATCCAGAGGAACAGTCCCCTTCTCCAGGAGCTTAAACCCTTTTCCAGTGTTTGAAAAGTTGCCTGCTCGCCTCTGCTAGTGTTCCTGCCTTTTATTTTCCTCCATTTCTGCAGTGTCAGGAAGAAAAAATAAATCTGTAATCCAAGTAACATCCTAAATATAGAAGTGCTAGTTTACAAATGAGAAATCTTTCTGATGGCTTCAAAATGGTTTTGTAATAAAAGGAAATGTATTTGACACTGCCAGAATTTACAGTCCCACCAGAGACTTGTGAAAGAACTGCTATACCAAACAGCCTGGGCTGGAATGGAGCTTGTTGACACGTAGGGGTTACTGAAGGGTATTTCTGGCTGTTGCCATGAGGATGGCTTAGCAGGAAAAAATACCTTCTCTGCAACTACTGTAGGGCCTGTCTGTACCATCAGCTTTAAGCAAAAGGATTTCAATAGAAGATGATTAAAGGTGGAGGCTGCTTTTCAAAATGGGTCCCAGGATATGGCCCCTAAGAGCCTGGAGGAAGGGGTTATGAGCAAATCTGGTGTGGGTGGTACAATCTAATACTGCTTTTGGCTGTTCAACTAAGTAAAAACCAGTTTTTCTGGAGTCCTTGCAACTTTCAGGCTTTATTTTTTTTTCTCTCTCTTTCTCCAAAATCTTTCAAACTTCAAGTGTCTCACATGTTCACTTGTAAGTGCAGGAAGGTGCCACAGTGGTCTTCAGGTGCTGTCAAGCACAGAGACCATTTTCAGCTGTTTGATGGGATTTCATCTAAGGGTTTAGAGGTGAATGGTCTTACTCCTTTTGACAGCAATTATTTACAGCTGCATCCAGGGCTCCAGCTCTGTTTGGCACTTAGAGGCATAACCACAAAGGAGTTACCAAAAATGGGTAGTTTGCCACGGCTTCTGCTTGGTCTACCTTTGGAGGCGCTGTCAATGTGTTGGAGAGAGAGAGAGAGAGGAACCTTCTACCCACTTTCTCTGTCCAAAAACAGAATGGGAAGACTTGAAAAAGTGGTTGATGATAGAGGGGAATAAAAAGTCTGTAATGAACTTTTCCCCTACCAAAAGTAGTTTGCAGAGTGAAGTAAGATGGATAAAACAAGTATTGATGTTTGATCAATATAATTGTCTATAAAACTGGGGATCTAATGCTTCATTGTCTCAGATGAAGTTCCTATCTTATTCACTGTCACACATGAGGCTTGCACTGTATTATTTTCATCTGCAGGCCTCTTCAGGGCTTTGTTGCTTGCCTGGGAATCCTGTGTTGCTGCGCAGTCAGAAAACAGAATGTCATGGTATACTGAGCATTGAGGATTTGCTTAAATGTTTTGCTGAAGATCAATTTGCCATGCTGAGTGACCACGGTTTAAACAGCAAAACCCCAGTTTTAAAGCCTTAGTTTTCATCAAGGTTTAGGCCTGTGATTGTATAACCTGTTTCTGTGGGTGGTGGGGCTGTGCTCTGCTTTTTTGCTGTGATTTTAACTGGAGGGCTCCTGCTGCTCTCGCACCACTGGCTCTTGTTTGAGTCCCCACTGTGCTGGGGACCACCAGGCTCTGCTCTTCCTTGGTTAGCAATGAAAATACCTCCATGAGCTCTCAGAGATGTTTCAGGTTACATAAACCAGGATTTAAAATAGTATCTTTTTCACAACATTTGGAACACGTGTTCGTGAATATAAATTTTCAGCACAGTGCCAACAGAGTTAGTTTAACAGATGCAGAACTCTGTTACTAAGAATAGTTTCTGCAGATATCTCCCCACACAAATTTTCTCCCTGGGCATTTGCTATGTGCTTATCAACACTGCAGAATATCATATGCATGTGCTTTTTTTTTTTCAGAAAATAGTCTGCAAGCTTTCTGCTTTCAGAAGCTATTGAAAGCACGTTCTTCTGAAGCCACATTGAGCTTCAATTGATGAATCAGAATTCTGCATGGAAAGATTTGGGTACAAACACGATAAGAAAATTTAGCAATACTTTTTTTTCTTGTGTGGTTTTTTTTTTCTCCCACATTCTTGCTTTCCCTTGGTAAACAGCAACACTTGCTGGCAAGAATGGGAATAACAGATTAATCTGCTTATTTTCAGTTGTCGGATTCGTGTGTGTCAGTCATCCAGCTCTTTTCCAGCTGTTACCCAGAGAGAATTTACCTGGTGGAGAGGAAGATTTAATGTCTTGGCAAAAGATCAGACTTCTCCCTAGTGACATTAAGCTCGTAAGAGAACCTAAAGTCAGTTTCAGATTTTATTTGAATGAAAGCTGAATTCTTAGAGTTTTCCCATCAAAATAAAATGCTCTCATGAGTTAGGCAAATAGGATTTGGTCACCAGTAAGCTCAGGAAACTATGTTTAAACAAGAAAGAAAGAGTTAATTGAAGGTTGCCTGTTCCTCTTTTGCCAAGCAGCAAGACTTTTGTAGGGTGTGAAACTGTGGTTATTAGCCGGGGTTAATGGGGATTGTCTCAATCATTACCATGCTCTGTTAAGAGTTGGTTCCTCTGTTCAAGCAATGCCTCTGTTGCCAACGCTGTCAGGAGATCTGCTTCATTTAAAAAAAACAAAGACCTGGGCTTGATGTGTTGGTAGCCATTGAAGGGGAACATAAAAGAAATACAATAGGAAAAACATACTGAAAAGAAACACGGTTTTTAAGGTAGGTGAGTGCTTAGTTCTTTTGTAATCATAGAGAATTCAAGTGCCCACACACAGTAAAAATATGGCTGGGGAAAAGAAAGCATCAAAACTAGCAAAAGGGCTTTGAGTCTGCTGAAGTGAAGGGGGAAAAAATGGGGGAAAGTATCAGAAAACCCTAAAATAACGAACCAAAACAAACAAGAAAACCTCCAGCCAAGACAGAAAACCCACCTTATTTTGGGGGAGGTTAAGGGACATAACTTGATTTGCTGTGATGTCCTTTCTGTGTCCCATCACATCTGACAGGTGCCAGTGGAACATGGAGGTTCTGCATCAGGTGTGACCGCTGCAGAATTACTTGTCTTCTGTCTGCTTTGATGTGCAGTAACTTATCAATGGATTTCATTTTAGAGACATGTTGGTATTGAGGTTTTACGTCTCTGTTTTTGTGCATGGTTTATTTTGTTGTTAAGACTGCATCATTTTTTGGATGTGGGGCAGCACAATCCTAAATCTTTGGATAAGTAAGGAAAAAAAGGGAACTTTCTATGAAAGTGTGTGAAATAATGTGTGTGACTTTGCTTGGGAGAGGGAACCCTTTGCCTGTGTCCTGTGAGCATCACTGCTGTTGCTGAGGGGTTGGCAGAGTTGGATGTGCTTGGATAACTGTTGAGGCAAGTGAGCATCTGCTAGAGTGGACACGGCTCTGTGCTTTGAGAATAGCAGGGGATAAGCTTCCCTCATAACTGGATTTTGTACTTTCTTTTATTGAACTTGATAATAGCTGTTGTGAAGGTTGCTGGGATTGGTGGTGTGGGCTGTGGTGTCAATTCTTGTTTTACTAATTCAGAGTTCAGCTTGTTGGCACCGCCAGTGTGGTAGGCCAAGCCTCCCTAGGAGTTGTCCCTTTCCCACCCCAGTGGTTTCAATGAAAAATGGATTTTTCAGCAAATTAAAACCTTTTCTGTAGGTGGCATTTCTTTCTGCTCAGCTTTTGCTGGCTTCTACATTTGTGGTGCTGAGGTACTTGCAGGATTGCCTAAATAAGCCTGGCTTTAAGAGTTACTGTCCCTTTCTTTGCATTAAGACTACCTGCATGGTTGGATCCTGCATGGATTCATCTCCTAAAAGTAACTTCAGGGTCTGCTGTTGGGAGAAGAAAACATAGCTGGGCCAAGGAATCTGGAGCCTGCTGTCAGGTACTTTTACTTGTCTGTACCTGGGGGCAAAACTGGTTCCTGAAGTTGTGTAGGACTTCCCTCTTGAAACAGGGAGTAGGATCATGGGGAGGCAAGGGGAAATTTGGGATTTTCCATATTCTTGTGTTTAATTTAAGACAGTGATTCAGCCAGCCAAGGGAGACAGTTTATCTGTTCAGCCCTGGTACAGGCGTTGCCTCTTCTTGTGCCAAATACCTTTGAGGATGGGAAGAGACAACATAGTCCTTCTGTAAACCTGAGAAGAATTTTGATGGTTAAAAAGAAATAAAATAAACTTGAATCTGCTGAGTTTGTGCTGCCATTTACACCTAATAGAAGAGAATAGGGATTTAACAGAGTTCCAGAGAAAAGCTTTGAATCTATGAGTGTGTAATTTTCAGTTAGCCTTTTATTTCTGACTGATCTGTGTACCTTGGTATTTTTATGTCTTCTGGAGAAGGCTACTGTGTGTGGTTTGTTCATGCAGCAGCTGTGGTAACCCATAACCCTGAAGTGTTGTGCTGTAGGTCTGAGATAAGTGTTGAAATCTGCACATTTATTTCTGAAACATGATACAAATGTAATAACTTCTGCAGATCAGCAATAGATTAGCAAATAAGTGAGTCATACCTTCCCCTCGCTGCTGTTTTTTTTTTTTTTTTCCTTAAGCATGTCATAAACGTTTAGGAAAGCTCATTCATCCTAGATAGGTGTGAAATCAATCTTTGATGCATAGGGTTGTGACTCAGGGAGTGGAAACAAAAAGGCTACTTGGTGTAATGTCTGCTGCTGTGCTCTTGCCAAATACCTGGAGCAAAGGGGGAAATCTCTCCTGCTCCAGTTTGTTTGGGAGATGCCTTGAAGATTATGGATCTCTCCCATATAGCAGACACCAATTAACTGTGATTAGGACTGTTGTAGGTAATAGCTCTGCTATGAGGATGAAGAGAAGATGAGAAAGATGAATAGCACAGGATGTGCAGGTATTGGCTGGATGTGTGAGGGGAGGTGATGGGGTATTGGGAGTCTTGTTCCACAGGGACAGGACAGCAGGGGAGCGTGAGACATTCTCTGGAGGGAGCTTTTTCAGGAGGGTTTCTAGGCCAGGCATCAGCAGCTGGCTGGGAGCTGATGTCAAGGTGAGTTTCTGCTTAACCTCCTCATTCTGCCTTCAGTCCCTCTCTTTGTTGTGTATGTGCCTTTGGCCCTTCTGATGGAATAAGTGGGACTGTATCCCTGTAAGATCCTTAGGTCTTTTATGCAGCACAAAGAGGAATTCAAAGCCTTTAGAATCTGTCTCTTGTCCATTCTTTCTGGTTTGAAATTAAGTATGTCAAATATATCTTTAGCTGTGAGAACTTTCCTTATCCTTCCATGTCCATCTTCTGTTCCCAGGATGCTCCCCATCCCATTCTTCTCATACTTGCTCTTTCATTGTGGAGGTGGTTTTGTCTGTTAGTAAAGGGCTGCCACAATTTCCCATATGTTCTTCACCTTCTCCCTTCCTGCCTTGGAAGTCACTGTTGCAGATCTGTCTTGTGTTACAGCACATCTGCTTCCCCTTCCCAAAGCTTTTGCTGTATCCTACAGACCGAGTTCCATGATTGTTATCTCTGTGAGCCATTTACAGTGACTTTACTGGGGAGCTGTGCTGTAAGGTGAGAGATGGCAGAGAGTGGGTGGCATGTTTTTACAGCTCTTAGTGGCACACAAGAGCCTCTGCACTGTTTTCAGTGGGTGCCATGCACTCCAGGGCTTGCTCTCCCAGGCACAGATTCTGTCCAGCCTCTTGCACTCGGGGCAGCTGGGGCTGATGGAGCAGTTCTCAGGGCTCCCTGGCATGGTGAGTGTGTTTGAGCAGTGTTGATACTCCTGTAATTGCACTGGGTGGACAAACAGGCTGCTTATTGCTCCTGTGATTGCCCAGGAAATGTTCTGTCAACTCCACCCTTTTTTTCCTGATGCGTAGCGCATCTCTCTGATCCAGTGTCGAGCTAAGCTGGAGAGGGGAGCAGAACACGGGGTGAGTCATCTCACAAAGCTTTTGCAGCAGGTGTCTGGCTGAATCTGCTCACCTGCCTTTCTTTCCTCAGAGTCTTTCTTTGCCCCATCTCTCCAGTTTCTTTGAGTTGTTTAACAAGGTGCTCTTAATAGAAAGAGATTTGATAGCTTATTTTTTGCCATCTGTCTTCCATTCTTTCCCTCAAGATCTTCAGCTTGCAGTGAAGGGAAGAATTGGCAGGTAAAGATGATCCTGAGATACTTTCTGCTGCAACACTTCTGTGGCAACTTAGTTCAGGGAAAATGAAGGGGAAGGGTCATCAGAGCAGCACTAGGAGAGGAAGGAGAGGGAGGACTCCCAGCTACGATGCTGTTTCAAGTAAAACTTTGTGTTGGCCTTGTTGCATCAAAATGAGTTGACCATTTCATATGGAAAAGGTATTTCTCCTTCCTTCAGAGGGAAGAAGAGATCCACAGTAGGAAGTGGTCTTGGGCTTTTTTGTCATTATTAAAAAAGACAAACAAACCCTTTGGCTAGCATCTATTGTAAGGACTGCTGCTGTCTCCTGGCACTCTTCTGTCTCCCCTCATGTTTCTTATGTTGTCTGTCTTCTATAATTAAAGTTTTTTAGGACATGAGTGGTCATGTTTGCTATTTGTGTGGTGCTGTTTGTACCAGATGCTGATTGATGTTGACTGCTCCTGTGCTCTGTGGCAGCACAAACAAGTAATTAAGTAGCAGATAGAGATTTGGTGTATGTATGAGTGAGCATACATAACCCCCCTGATATGCTATGCTAATATGGAGGGGGAAATACAGAGCTTTAGGTTTTGTGACTGTGATAAATAAACTGTTTTCAGGTAGTGGAACAGTGGGTAAAATACCCAATGTGCTCAAGAGAATGTGGCAAAATAGAAGCCTCTAAGTACAGGAAGCTGTCAAGAATTGCTGACACAAGTAATTCAGCAGCTGCTTTGTTTAATACTTTTAAATCTTGTTATAACTTCTAGTGTAGATGGGCAAACCTTTACCCATTTAAACAATTAATTTTGTCCAAATGTCTGCAGTAGAGTGTATTAATGGTTTTGGTCTTCATCAGTTTTTTACCAGTCAGAAATAGAAAGCTGTAACAGGGTCTCCAGTAAGTCCATTTTGATATAAGTCCACTCTTCAACTCCTCCATCACTGGATAAATGCTGTATGGTTTCTTTTCACAACATAAACGTTTAAAGGGAACATAACATAACTTGTTGGTGGAAACCATCTAATTAAAAGTATTAGGAGCTGTGTTTATTTATAACATGTATGAATAATTATTACTCAAAGTCTGGGTATTATTTTCTTGGGAAGTCCCTCATTAGAAACTCTGCATCATCAAGGCTGAACTGCACTGTTACTTAACCAGTTTCGGTTCGCATCTGGGCAGAGGCATCAGAAGAAAACTGCAGAGGGAAAAGGAACATGCTGTGAATATGAAAGCAAATTTTCCAGCATCCCAGCATTTTTTGTAATTATTTTTATATATGTGTCTGGAGCTTGAAGATGGTCAGTGCTGAGCTGCTTGAGCAGTGCAGTGTTATGTTCTGGGTGGTGCAGGGAGGAAGGGGGAGAGCAGTCAGGGAGGGGGGGATGTTTCCTTCCCCTAACGCCAGTGCTGCTGAGCATCTCTGGGCCTGCCATGTACCTTCTGCCAGGCTGCACTCCCTTGGTGCAGCTCTGCTTGGATTATACATCCAAGCATTTGGCCCCTCTCCATTTCCTTTAGAACAGGGACCATTGTTTGCACTTGGACAAAAGTGGCTGTGTTTTCTAATTCAAAAAATGCCTGATAGAAGAGGCCTTTATCATCATTCCTGCTTTCCAAATGGGGAAATAGAAAGAGAGAAGGGAGCAGCTTACCCCTAGGTGATGGAGATGAGCAGCAGTGAGGAACAGGATCCTCATCCTTGCCAAGTCCTGTAGTTTTTTCATCTGATGTTAGTGCCATCAAGTAAAACTCTCCTGTGAGCTTGTAAAATAAAGAGTTTATTGCAAAATATTTCAGAACATGAACAACCTTTCCCTCCGTGCAGCCAGAGCTGGATTAGTTGCAATTACTGGTAATCATGGCCTTGAGCTACTGGCAGTGATACTCTTTGACAGGTAGGGATAGCTCAATAGTCAGTGCTGGAGCTTGGAGCTGGAGAGACCTGGCAGACAGCAGCAGCAACAGCAGGCTGCTTCTCATCCTTCAGGTTGCTGGGAAGGGAAGTTTCTGTACTGTCTGCTCATGGCTGGGGCTGGGAAGTGCTCTTCTCGTGGTCCCATGCACAGGGAGTGAGCTCTGAGTCCCTCACTTTGTGGAGCTCCTCTTTAGATTTTGTTACACAGCATGTGTCCTTTCCTTAAAAGAAAATAACTAAAAGGCTTTGGGGTTTCTTGTCCTTATTTTCTCAATTCTTCAATGTTGGTTTTTTTCTACATTGCTTCCCTTTTTTTAAAATCTGATGGTGAAGTTCTTCCTGGGCCCATAAATACTCATTTCCTGTCCTATCTATCTCTACATACACCCTGACAAGGATTCTTCCATCTTTACTACAGTGATGCTCAGTTGTATTCTCCACACTTTCCTGGCCCTGTCTTCTTTTGCCTTTTAGCTCACCTGCTCTATGTCCTACCTTTCTCATGCTGCTGATGCTTCAGGCTCTACCTGTGCCACATCCCTTGGGGTTGTTCCTCACACACTGACTCTGTCCTGACAGCTTCTTCTCTGCATCTCTTTTTTTCTTGCATTTTCTTGTGCCCTTTTCTCCTGAAGGATAAAGCCTCCTGTGCTGCATTCTTCCTTTTGTGTTACATTTTCTTCTTTTCACTTTATTCTCTGCTCTCTCCTTGCACTATTGAAGAAATGAAATTTCTGTAGATTCGTGCCTAATAGCCAGATCTTGGTTCCTTGTGTTTTCACAGTGTAAAGGAATCTCAGCTATACCTTTCTACTGAACACTGTTTTGTACAGCACAAACCCAAGGGTGATCCCCACAACTCTTGTTTTGTGAACTTACTTAATTTGGGGTGCAAATTAAGAAACAAAGAATGATAGTAGTAGTAGTAGTAGTAACAAATTCAGCTTGCAGAATGAGGAGAAGCTGCTCTTTATATGAAGAACTTTTTGTTAACAAGTGGAAATTGTAAGGATTTTGCTAACTGTCCACTTTTGAGAACAGGCTGGGATGGAAGGGAAGCAGTTGTGGCAGGACATGAGTTTGTTTTGTGTTCAGGATAGGGTGACAATTGATTCTGACCTCCCTGTCACTTTTTTTCTTTTTTTCCTGCATTTGCTATCCATTAATCCTTATGTCCATGACCCAAACTAACCATAATGTGTGCTTTGTAGCTGTCATCTCAATGTGATTTATTTTTGCCTGTTTGCTCAGAACTGTTTGCTTCTGTGGCTAGAAGTGGGATAACCAGGATTTAGCAAGAGGGCTGTTCTGCATAATGCCAGTGATGGTAAAGCCTTGCTGTGCTTCTGTCATGGAAGAGGAAGAATTCAGCCTTGAATTTGCATGTTCCCATGCAAAGGGAAAGGGAATTGGAAGTTGAGGCTTGATTGCATTTTTTTATTCTGTTCATAAACTATTTCCTGTCCACCCACCCCCTCCCTCTCCAAGACTAATTGAATTTAAGCATCGTCGGCTTTGAATCTAAGAACTGGGCTCCTGAAAAATGCAGTGGAAATGCATCAATTAATGCCTTAAGAACTTAACCATAGAAACATCTCAGTTCTTCCACAATAGCAGCATTTTTCTTGGTTTATGCAACCAGTAGCATGTGAAAAAACTCGGTGTTGCTAAAGATGATCCATATGTTGACGTGCTGTTGGAACAGCAGTGCACTTCATGCTACTCTAGATTTGGTCAGCCATCAAGCAAAGTGTTTTCTGATAGTTTGGTAATTTTCCTTAACCATGTGACATTGTAGATGCTGGAACTGGAATATAACCATGTAGAGTTCACAGGAGAGAAATAGCTTTGTCCAGTGCCCTGCTTCTGTCTTGTGCCAGAAATACCAAAACCAAAAAGGTGCATTTTAGAGCCTGGTGCTGGTGTGAGTGCTGAGAGCACCGGAAAGCCTAATGAAGAATTTGTCTGCTAAAAGCTTGTGCTTTCCCCTCCAAGTGTTGCTGTTGATGTAAAGAAGCAATCTCCTTGCAAATTCTTGAATTGCTCATGGCCTGTGATCGTCACAGCTGTGAGCACATTGCTTTTTCTTGTTATAAGAATATAACTTTTGGTGTCTCAGCTGAATGTGTTTGTTCCTCAGCTGCTCTTAACAAGTACTTTGTGGATGCATCCTGCAGTCATCTGTCCTGGTTTTCTTTACATTTAGGCAGAGGAGCTGTACCAAATACTGCCAAGATTGACCAAGGGTGGTCTGGGCTGTCTCCTTTGAGTCTTGGAGTTCTGGCCCAGGATCTTTAAACAGTGACTTTTCTGTGTGGCTGCTCATGGTGTCTGCAGCCTGTCATCCTAAGTGAGGGGTGAGGGGCAGGAAAGACCAAGCTGGAATGAGGAAAAGAGGATAGAGACAGGCAGGCAACTTTCTGTCTTGAAGCTCAAAGCCTGACTTAGGGAGGTGATGTGAGAAGTGAGGGCTTCTGTAGGATTTGCAGGCTTGTCTGTTTTCTACATAGCAATTAATACTTGTGCTCTAGTGAGTGACAGTGCAGCTGAAATCAAAGGCAAGTGCTGGGGCACTGGGGTCTCCCCTCTCCCCACCAGTGCTCTGTGCTGTGCAGAAGCTGGAGAGATCATGAGTGTTTCCTTCAGAGGTTTTGGGAAGGCTTGCTGTGTCAAGATGTCTGTGCTGCAGTGTCTTGTGGCTTGAATGACACTGCCAGATGGACTCTGTGCTCGAGTGGCTCTGACCACTGGCCAGATCTTCATGTGTCTAGAGGGCTTAGTCATCTATTAGATGAAGTTTTTGGAATATTTTTATTTTAGTTTATCAAACAAGGCTTACTAAATTCTCCTAAAACCTATGTAATATCGTTTGTCCTTAGTCCAATAAAAACAGCCACTTTAAAATGTTGGAGAAAGTGTTGCTCAAGATATGCTCTGGTATTTCTGTTGGCTGAAATTGCTTATTAACTTGGTGATGCAGCAAGGCTGCTGTCTGGAGTAGATAGATCATCTAATACAGCTTCTACTGCTCTGCTCAGTCAGTGTGTGTGCTTCCTTAAAAGTGCTACAAGGAGCACAAATATAGCTGGAGCACCTCGTCTGGAGTCAGGGACACGAAAATAAACATGACATTATTACATTAGACTTGGCCACAGTTGTGACTGGTGGTGTGCTTTGATAACTTTGACATTTAATATTTTAAAGCAGACTTTAGGGTTCGCAGGCTTTGCTAGTTTGATGGATAAGCCTTTCTCAGTCAATTCTTTTCTTTGATGTTCTTGTTCTGGTGTTTGTATCCTTCTCTTAAGGTTGCAATTACAGAAAGCCAGGGTTGTGCTTTTCCCTGCTCACACCAAAGTGGCACTTGGACAGGATGCCCCAGCTGCCAACTGCAAATGCTTTTTTTTCGGTGTACAGCGAGGTCAAAATTACACAGACCTGCAATCAGTTTGCTCTGCTACCTTACTGAAAGCATTTTTGTAGCTCTCCTACCTCCCTTCCTGCTCTGAAAGACCTAAATTTAGAAACACTGAAGCCTAAGGGTTAGATGGTGCTGTGAATTTGCCACAACTCATTTGGTGTGCATTATGCCCATTCAGACAGTTAAATGGCAGTTCCCTTTCTCCTGCCTGTGTTTTGGGAAGTCATGGGCTGCTTGCCAGCAGAGTTGGTCACTGGGCTGCTTTGGGTGCATGTCACTGCTATTACTCCCACTGCTATACCAATAGCTGTATTTATATTTGCAGTATCACCAGCTACAGCCGTTCTATTTTAAGAATCCCTGGCATGCTGTAGCCTTTCCAGAACATGATTTGCACTCTAAGGGAGAATGAAAGATGCATCCAACAGAAAGGAGCAAGCTTGCAAAAGTTTGGATGTACATCAAGTTTCCTTGGGGTGTACCTTAAGAGAAGTGATGGCTGGTTATGAATTATGACTGCTAGAAGATTTCTGTCACTTACAGAAAACTAACAAAGAGAGATTCTGACTGATTATGATTAATTTTTTCCAACGTGTATACGCTGGTCAAGTACTTCTGTTTTCAGCTCTGAATAACTATTAACTCAGTATGGTGGGTTTGTCACTGAAACTGATGTTCAGTAAATAAGGTTCTTCTCCAAGCCATAAACTTGTCCTAAACTTGCTTAAAGGTTATAAAAAGTGCCCTGGGACACTGGCACTGTGTGGAATAACAGTGTGCTGAACAACCTGTGTGTGTGCATGTGTTGGGTTTGAGCAGGAGAAATGCTGAAGGTTGACTCTTGTTTCAGGGGAAGGAGGTGAATTCAGCTATCCAGTGCAGCCAGATTTCATCCATTAGTGTTCAAGAAGGCATTCAGGAAATTTCCTGCCTCCACATGAAGTTCTGTGCTTGATGAGGAGAGGAGAACATGTGTAAGGTTTCAGTGGTTCTTGTTGGCGCAGCTAACTGAATTTTAGTAGTTGTCAACATTATTAAAAGCTTACATGGTATCTCTAGTTAATTCTATTAAAAGAGTTTGGCTGGTATGGACATTCGACCTCTGAATCTCTTAAAATTACAGTAGGTCAACAGACAAACTTACAAGGATTAATAAAGAATTTAACAACAAGGGCCCACAGAGTGACTTGTGTAGAGCCTGTGTAGCAATACATGCACAGAGGAGTTACTGAAGAGTATTAAGAGTCTTGTTGCAACTACAAATGTTCTTACTGATCTTTCCAGTGGGTGATGCAGTGCCACATCATTCTTGATCCTTTGGCTGAAACCTTTCTAACGTGGATGATCGAAATATTTTTAAGTATATGATAAGTAAATTAAGAGACAAGGATTGAATGTCACCATTTCCAGGCCAGAAATAATTTGGGTTGTAAGGGACCCCCGAAGGTCATCTGGACCAACCTCCTTTGTCTGACCCCTTTGCTTTGTAACAGCCCCAGCTCTAAACTATCTTGGCAGTGAGCAGCCAGCCAAGGAACCATGACAGTCCCACTGATTTCTGATGTATTTCCTTTTTGTCAGAGGGCTCAGCAATGCCAGGGCTGTGGGGCTGCTGCCTCTCCTTCCGGGCACTTCCCAATGCACTTTACATCCTGGATGTTCCAGGTTTCAGAACATTCTCAGCTGCGCTGATAGGTACATTGTGGGTGGGAAGAGTTTGTTTCCTATTGAAGAAATTAATTGCTGGTAACTTCCCACATTCTTCTTTCTCAGTTTTGTCACTGAATATTTTCCAGAACCTGGGTTTTTTTTTTTCCGGTAGCGGTTTTTGGCTGGAAAAGCTATAGGCTGTTTTTCAGTGCTGTTCACTCAAAAGCGACTAATATTAAGAGGAAAGCTCATTTACATTTTCAGAACTTGTGGATGATTAAGTTTTTGGTAGCAGAGGTTTTTTTTTTCTTTATTTAAGTGCTAACAAAATATGTGCATGTACAAAAGCTGTTTGAGTGCACAGAGATTAAGCCAGCTAAAAATAGCGACTTCTGTGACCCTGCTGGAATTTTCTTTAAGCTTGGAAACACTGAAGTGTGTGTTTTGTCAGATTTGAATCATGAACCTTGAAGAAGAGCTAATGACTTCTTATTTCTCACCCCTAATCTTCAACTAGAGCATTCTTTATGTGAACAGCAGATCAGTCTGAAACTGTACCTCAGGCTTCACTTACCTTATTTAACTTTGCTTACTTGCTTTGTTCATTGTAACATTTTTCTCTGCTCCAGTGCGTATGTTTATGAAAATCATTATTTTCAACCCTTATTGTCAGACCCATGCAAGCTGTGCAATTGTTGCTGGGGGTGACAGCTCCCCATATCTGCCTAAATTTCTGTTGTGCTTAAAACCAAGCTTTTCCCCTTGAACGTCTTGTAACTGTTACCCTGATGAAATGTGGCTCTCTCTGTTACTCCATCTTGTTTTCCTGGCAACTTAATGAAAACTTTTAGCTGGGACTAATTGATCAAGTCTTGGCACAAAAGCTGTGTTCTCTGCTGCCTGTCCTGGTGGATCTGCTGGTTGGTAAGGGATGGCAAAGCTCTCATTTGCTTTTAGGGCTGAGATTCAGTTCTGGCCATCAAAAGTGTTCCCAGGATGTGCTGCACCCAAAGTGGCTAGGGTGCAATTAGCTTTACCATTAATTATGTTTTACCGACAAAAGAACAAAAAGTGATTGAGACGCCCCAGTTTGGTTGAAATTGAAATGTTCTGGTTGGAAGCAATCATAATGCTTTGCACGTCCCTTTTTGATGCAGCTTTTATTTCAGATATATTAGTATTTAAACTATAATAGATGTTTTGGTAATTGGTTGAATCCTTGCTTCAAAAAATCTTTTCTTTAATTTTGTCTCTGTTTCTGTGTAGAACAGAATTGCAAAAAATAAATTCCAGTGCTTGACTAGCTCTTGTTTGGCATGAAGTTGTAGAGCACTTAAAATTCCTCATACAACAGCTTTAATTGCTTGCTAATCTTGCCTAAAGATTGGCTGAGAATGTCGGCTCAGTTCTCCTGGTGCTTATTCTCAGTAGCACAGACTGCAAATGCTTGGGGAAAATGTTCTGGGAGCATTTACTGTAGGACGTGGGTGAAGGGGTATGGAAACACTTGCTTAGAGGTCAAACCATTGACATTTGAGTAGTTGGTTATTGATCTCTATCAGCAGCCTGACACTTCTATGGCTTTTGTAGAAGGAGTTAATAATTTCTTGGTGTGATGCAAAATCAACACCCAATTGATCCAAGCCCCTGAGTGTGACCCCTGTGGAAGGGGATGGTGTGAGATGCTGCTCCCAGCACATCTGCTCTGCTCCACGGGGCCCTCCTCAATGAGCAGAGCTCTTTTGGACAAAGCCTGCCCGGTAGCTGTGCCTTCCTCTTTCCTTCCCACGTTGTGCTGGCCTTTGATGAATGTGTTAGTGCTCATGTTGGTGGCTGTTCCCTTTTTTTAGAAACAAATCTTACCCACAGTAACTCCATATCCACAGTGAGTAATGGAGAAATCATTGCTCGTTAATGATTCACTTGCAGGTTCCTGTATTGCTCTTGCTCAGTTGCTGGTGTTGCTTTTGGCTCCAAAGTGTTGCTCAGCCAAGCACTTAGACCTGATTTTCATAGTTTCAGTAGGGCTGTTGTAATGACAGGGTGGTGGGTGGCTGCCCTTGGTTACTGGTTGTCTGGTCCAAAATATATCCTCCAGAGCTGGTCCTGATGATGCTCTTGGCAGGATTGTAGAACTTCTGTGCTGCTGAACCTTTCAACTGCTTAAAGACCACGTTTACCAGTTATTTTTTGTTGGTTTGCAAAAACTGTTGGTGGATGTTTGCTTAAAGACTACCTCATGATTTATCTCTCCTGCTGTGTGCATGCCCTCTGTGCCCAAAAGGTTAAATACTAAACTTGTCATTTCCATTTGGAGCCTTATTTTCAGGTGAAGTTCTCATGCCAGCCTCTCCAAACCGTTTTTTTTTTGGCATGCACACTTGCTGATCCACTTTCTTGGGAAATGCCAGCACTTTGCTGCTGCAGTTGTAGGAATGGTGCCTCTAATCAAAGAGCAAAAGCCAACTTCAGCTCTTAGTAACTCAGAAACAGAATCCTGAAGGATGCCTGGGGTCACAGAGTCCAGTCCTTTGTCTTGGTCGTGCCTGTCATATCCTCCCTAGGCTGATTGAGTTACGCAGACAGAGCTTGCCTAATAATTCAGCTTCCTATTTTGTAACAGTCATTATTGTAGGCTGTTTCATGGTGCTATTGTTCAAATAAACTAAGGAAAAAAACTGACAAAAAAGGGCTCACACAAGAACAAGAGGATGCTTTCGCTGCTATTGGCTTAGTTACTTCCTGTGAAAAAAAAACATTTGCCATGCAATGCTTGGGATCATTCAGCAGCAGTCAGCCCAATAACAGAAATTAATAAGCTAAAAACCCCTAGAAGCTTTAGGATGTGAAAATGCTGTGGCCTGACTTTTGAATATTCAGCCTATTTTTTTTTTCTTGATGCCCACTCACCTTCCAGCATGGGCAGCCAAAGTCCAGTGGCTCAGAGTCATTTTCCAGCACTATTTGTAGGATAACGGAGGCCTTGGGCTTGGCTCTGCTGCAGTTCAATCCACAGCTGGTGTAAAACATGCACCCCAAAAAAAGGAAGGGGAGAGATATGGCCTCTGCTTGGCCCTGGGCATGAGCATGGGTGGAGCAGGAGGGTACAGCAAACCCCAACCAAAGAGGATGTGTGGTGGGAGGCTTCATCACATAAAGTGTGACAGACTTGGGGTGATTTGGGACCCTGTTATTTTTATTGCTTTCAGAAGGTCCTGGAATTGACTTGATTGCAGAGAGAAAAAGCAGAATTTTGTACCAAAAGTAGTTCCTGTGGCTTTTCTCCCTTCTTTTTTCTAATATAAGGGAAGACTTTCCCGTGGTCATTCTCCCACTGTCACTTCACAGCAATGGCTTCATCCCCTCTCTGTTTTCTTCCTCTCTTCTTGCCCTTCTCCACTTTCTCTTCCCCACACGCTGCCCTTTCCCTGTGTCCCACCTGTTTGCTCCTGGCACAGTTGGGGCTGGTGCTGTGCCAGTGCTGCTGGAGCACCTCTGCCTCCCTGAATCCATCAGCTCTCCTGCCAGGGAGCTCACACCTGCCTCTGCCTTCCTGCTTGTGCAAGAATGTCTGTTCAGATTTGATTTTGAATTGAACTCTCAGTGTCTCAAATGAAGGAGCACAAAATATGATTTTTAAATTTTTTTGTGAGGGAATTCTCTTTGAACAGCCTGAGATTGCTCTGCATCGTGTTAATCACAGAATTGTTCGAGAGTCCTGGGCCTAAGCTCATATGGGGAAACAGCCCTGGGTCAGTGAAAAAAAACATTCAGCAATGTGCATTTTATACAAGCATTTAAACTTCTTTTTTTTTTTTTTTTTTTTTTTGGTTTTGTTTAGTAATAAAAGGAACAAAGCTATTATTAGTGACCATGGGCTTGGGAGTTTGCTAAAGCAGCAATAGTTACTCATCTGTTTTCATTTGCAGAAGTGTTCTAACAAAGGCAGCCACAAATGCAGCAGCAGGGTTAGGAGGTGGATGGTAGGAGTGGAAGTGCAGTTTCTGGAAGCCAGTGCTTACTGAGACCTTTCTGTTTAGTCTTGGCTCTGTGGCCACCAGGAGCTCAGGTCCCAGGGAACTCTTGCCTTGCCTTGGATTGAAGCGTGAAAGGATGAATCCCCTGGGTAAGTCCTTGGTCCTTTTTCTTCTCTGGGCTGCAGCAGAGCTCCACAGAGCAATTGTCCCTCCTGGTGCCAGCCTGGGGTTGTGCCTGCACGTCAGCTCCTGCAGCTGGCTGGTAGAGATGGAGAAGAAGCAGTGGCGTACGATCATTTTGTTTAAGTTTTCCCTCTCTCCTCCTGGCCCAGGTAGGAATAAAATAGAGAAAATACCTAACTTGGAACCACAAAAAACTCCAATATTTTCTTGCTCATTTCTTTTTCTTTTTCAAACCAGCTGAACAAGCGTGCACAGGACCTTTTGCATGTGCTTTCATGTGCAGCCAGTTGGGCCAGGGTTTGCTCTGTGGCAGATGCCAGGGACTGCAGAGCTGTACATGGTGGGATCCACGCTGCCTTCGAGGGCAGTTTCCTCAGGTGCAGCAAGGGCAGGCAGGTTTTTTGGCTCAAAATGCCTAGAGATTCTGTGGGAAATCAGAATGAAATACTCCTATTGATTTCCTTGGGTTTGGGACCATGTCTCACCTGAGTCTGGCTGTGATGCACTGAATACTTGCCTGAATTTAATGCTGGAATTAAATGCTCCATGAGAATTGCAGTCTAATAATCCCAATCAGCCTCTTTTTCTCCCCACTCCTGCAACAGTTAAAAGTCTGATTTGCAATCTGAGTTTACATCCTGAGATTGCTATGACAAATACCATAAAAAATATCTTGAATAAGGAACAAATTTCAGGAATTGCTGTTTGCCCACTTGTCTGCTTGCTGAAGACACAAATTTAAACCATGGAATTGCAGAAGACCTGACTGGCAAGGAGAGATGCAGAAGGAAAACTCTTGTTAGTTCACAGGGATCTGTTGGGGCAGCTGAGCCACAACCTAGAAAGTTGCAATTATTTTTCTAGTGTCAGAAATGATACTGAGATAGCAGACAAGCAAGGGAGGAGTGATTGAGCTGCTTTATCGTGGTGCTTACCAAAACATGAAATTTAGCATAATAATTGAATTAAAGGTCTTATCTGTATTTATGGTTGTTAATGGTCAGAAACTGCCATCTAAGTAGACAGATTTGCACTGATGTTGAAAATACATATTTTCATCTTTTTCTTCCTGGATTTTATGCAAACATTTAAAAAAACTCAACAAACCTTCTCTCTGCACTGTGTGGAATAATATTTTGCTTTCAAAGATGCCAAATGTTTGGAAGTAAATTGATAGAATAAGAAAGATGTCAAACTCGGTGATATTTTTACACATGGCATGTTGGAAGGCTTTTTTAGTTTTTAGGGATAGGTTATTAAAACTTTTCATCTTCTAGTTTTCTTTCTTTTGATTGTTTTGAAGGTTTTGCAAGCATAATAAAGTATGTAGGCACAAAAGTTTGAAGTGACCTGGTGCTAAAGGGAGCAAAGAAACTTTTGCCCTCTTGAAACAAGATTCTGCACACAGAACTCCAGTTTGCTTGGTTTTCTACCATGGCAAACAAATTTTTGAAGTTTACTTTGGCAGGAATTCCCACCACCATTATGTTAAACAGAAATGGAAGGGTGTTTCCAAGTAGCATGTTTTTTTGTTGCCATGCGGAAATACAGTTTTAAATCTGTTTTCTGTAGGCACTTTGTTTTGTTTTTCATTTCCTTGTCTTCTTCCCATGCATCTATAGCTTCCCAACATCACCGGGAATCATAGAAAAATAGTAAAGGTTTGGGTGGGAAGGGACCTTAAAGATCATCCAGTTCCAACCCTCATACCAGGTTGCTCAAACTATTTTAAGAAAAAGAGGTATATTTATGTTTTTAATTGAAATGAGGAAAGAACTTCGTTCTGGCTTGAACTTCACTGTTTACATTTTTTTGCATGTGAGATGTTAACTGATAGAAAAATGCCTGCAGGTTGGGATCCACCTTAGTTTTGCATATTTGGTTTTTTTAGTCCTAAACATCTTTATTGCATTTAATCTCAAATGAAAAATGATAAAGAGGGACTTTGTTGTAGAAAACCTATCAGCTTTCTGCCTACATAATTTTTTCTTTTAGTGCCCGAGTGATTTTGGAAAACCTTAGAGAAAATCCCTTGTGTATTGCTTCTTGGAGGGTAATATTTGAGAGGTTGATAAAATGATGCTGCTGTTTAATAATGCAATTAGAAAATGATAAATTGAGGAGTTTTTGTGCTTAAAATCATGTTTTTTCTCAAGGCTAAGGCGATTCAGCCTATCCCTGCCATCTCCAGCTGTTATTTGCATGTGGGAATGGAAAGGGCTTTTCATCTTCTCAAACAATCACCTTTTACATTCACTGGAATCACAGTAGCCCTTTATTACCTTTTTATTTTTAATGGCAGTATATTGAGGTTTTCCTTGACTAAGGAGTGGTACAGTTTACCTGAAGAAGTAACTGTCAGGCTGGTTTTGGTGTGAGCAGCTTGCTCCTGGCATTTGCTAATGCTTCATCTGGATTTTCTGTCCTGGGCCACCACAGTACCAAGGTCTTGGACCTGTTTGAAAACCCTTTGGCCTGGGAACTGCTTTGTTCTGGCTGACTCTGCAATCCCCAATTTACCTGACGCTGGTTCTGCAGAGGCATGTGGTGGGATGGGTGGAGAAAATTGATTATTATGGTTTTTTGCCTAGGGCTTTTTTCCTCTTGTTTCAGGGAATTTCTCAATCCCAGTCCGTAAAGATTTAATGTGTTGGCTTTTTAGTAGTACTAAACACATGTGAGATTTTTAAAAACATACATAATCACTCAAATATTAAAGACTTCAGTTTCAGACAACTTAGATATGGACTTAATTTCATCACAAGAATATAAATGCACTTGATCTGCTTTGGGTTTTTTTTCAGTGTAACTTTTTCAGCTTAGCATTGCTGTGTATTTTTGAGATCATCTTTACTTTTCCCCAGCTATTTTTAATAAACTATTTTAGCAGCAGGAGCTAGGGTAAGTGTCCTTAGAAAGCACTTGTTCTGCCAGACAGGAAGGTGTTTTTCAGGTTCCATACTTTGGTTTTGTGTACTTAATTATTACTTTTTTTCAGAATAAATTAGTCTGTATTAAAAGCACACCGGAGGCTGGAGTTCTTTGTTTCCAGACTGTAAATAACATGGTCAGCGAAGGTGTTTTCATTATGCTCCACTCTTGAACTTCAATGGAAATTTTGGATGGCATGTTCAGGATGTTGAACAGTTACAGGCTGTCAAAGGTTTGGGTTTTCATGCTGCTGTAAGAAACTGAAAGGTTCTTTTCTGCTAAGCCTGTGAGCAGGTGTTGTAAGAGCCTGGCAGGTTCAGCTTCAGTTTTGTCTTGAGTTGCTTGTCAGTGCTGAGTAGGATAACAGGACATGGCTGTTGGCTACAGAGGATGCAGCATTCTGGGATTCAGAGATGTGGTTTCACCTCTAAAGGACAGAGACTCCTGTCTGTACTGCCCGGGCTGTGTGTCCCCAAGGGGCTCTGCTCTAAAGCCTTCTGCTGGAAGTCATTCTGGGTGATGCTTTCTTGGCCAGGTGATGTGTGGCTGTTGGATCCTCCAGCTGCTATCTTGTCTTCAAAAGGTATTCCTTTTAATCTGCTCTGAGTGAAACCTCCTGCTCTGCATGCCTTCTGTCTGCTTTAGGATGTCTCTTTTAGCAGTAGATATTTCTTGAGTTTGTTTGTTTGGGGGGAACCTCTGATCTTCAATTTAGAAAGGGGCTGCATTTTTAAGGTATTACTGCTTTAATTTTTACATTTTACATTTTTAAGGCATTACTGCTTTAATTCAGCACGGTGTATATGAAGGCAAGAGCTCCTGTTGTGTGCAATATTCCAGCACTACTCCAGATCCATCTGCTCTGCCAGAGAGTTTGCTCCGCTCTGCTCTTTTGGAACCTCTGGCTGCAGGGCATCTTCTGGAAATAGCTGGACATGGCACTCAGTGCTCTGCTTTGGTTCATCAGGTGGTGATTGGTCAAAGGTTGGACTTGATGATCTTAAAGGTCTTCTCCAACCTCACTGATTCTGTGCTTCTGTGTCCTGCAATTTGTTCCTGGCTGCTTTATTCCACATTGACCTACTTTGATTTAGGCAGCCAGTCTTTATTTGCAAAGGAGCATGTTGTTCCTTCACCAGTCCTCCAGCTGGAAATGGTTTCAGGTCTGAACTTCTCCGAATGAGACTGTTGACACCAATTTAATCTTGTTCATGGCTGGTTTATATCACTTGGTGATGTGCCAGGGTTGTTCTCTCCTGGGTGTTTGTTCCTCTGCTGTATTTATAGATAGCAGCACTCATTCCTGTCAACCTCCAAACTTTTCTTTAGCTTCCCACTATAACGTGGGCTTGTTTCCCTTGTCCCCACAATTTTAGCTCCCTGTTCTTGAGCACATTGCCCAAGCAGGAGCCCTTACCCACAAGGCACACACGGGTTTTGCACTTGCAACACCGGGTGCTTCTCCATCCTTTCTGGCATTGCCCGGTCTGATACTGCCTGAGGCCGCTGCTTTTTGTGCTTTGCACTGCTGGCCATTTGGGACATCGGGAGTGACTCATTCCCCCAGGCTCCTCTCAGTCCCACTGAGTTTAAATTCATCAGAGAAATACTGATGATGTACCATATCCTGTTGTGCTTTGAATGATCCTAATGGAGTTGTGGCAGCTCACCAGAAGGATGAGCTGTTTCTCTTGACCTGTGATCTGAAACAATAAAGACCAAATCCAACAGATACAAATCAAGGGGAATTTTATCCATGAGTTACTTCCCCTAAATGTCGATGAATCCAAGGCTGGAGTCTGAGCAGAGGCATTTGGGACAGATGTTTCAGGTTAATGGAGAAGAGATTGAAGAGCTTATTTTGAAAGAAAACATCTGGGGAATATGAAGAGGGGTACAGGAAAGCCAGTGAGCAATTCAGGTGTGTAATCTGGTAATAAGCTTAAATGCTGTCCCTTTATAAGGGGAGGAAAAGAAATGTCATTTGACTGTGGTGTGAGCTCGGGCAGAGCCTTGCAGCCATGGTAAAGACTGGTAGGAGCTCAGCATGGACTGGGGCTTGGAACTGTTGAAATCTTTTGTTCTTCAAAAATGGCAAAACAGGGCTGTGCTAAAATCAGAGAGCCAGGAGGGCACGGCCAGAGCCCAGCTCCTCGCTGGTCTCTTGCTGTTCCTGCAGCCACTGCTGCAGGCTGTTTATTTGGGGTGACGCTGCTGTTTCACCCTTTGCCTCTTTGCCCTTTTTATCCCAGCTCAGGCCACTGCCAGACTGTTGGGGAAGAGGGGACAAAGCTCCATCTAGTGTGGAAAGGGAGATGTCTGGGAGCTGGCCAAATGAGAAATCCTGCAGAAACTGCCTCTCCCTAGTCCAGGCACGGGGGTTGCTTTTTGGCTGTTTTTGTTTTGGAGTTGTTTTTGGTAGCTTGTGTGTAGGATTGCAAAGTGCTTTGGCTGTGCAAGTGTTAACTGAATAACCCTGGCATTGACAGCTGGTGTTCACTTTCAGTACTCTGGAAGTGTGTGCAGGATAATACTGGCTTTAATGCAACTTTAAGTAGTCTGTAGTGTCAATTCAAGGCAAAATTAAGTATATATATCCTTCCTTTAAGATTGGGAATTCTGTAGCCAGGTTGTAGCTGTGTGAAGGGAAGTGACACAGAAGTATAACACTTCTAAGGTAGATTATCTTAGTTTAAGATGAAGTTCAAGATTTGTGCAAAAATAAATGGTAGTAAGATAGATGATAAAAGCTGTTATCCATTTATACTTGCATGATCTTCTTTAAAAAAACGAGAAAGAAAATCAGCTTGTTTGTTCTAGAGTTTTTAAAAAAAATATTTCCCCCCCGCCGAAATGCTTGTAAAGCCAGTTGCAGTTCCTGAATGTGGCTTTGCATCAGCCTCTCTAAAAGAAGGGAAAAATATATTCAGTGTATTAGATATATATCGGCAACTAAGTGTCAGGCACCCACTAATTTTCTGAATTCAGTAATGGTTGTATGACCAAAAAAAAAAAAAAAAGCTACTATAGTTTAATCCAGATTTCTTATGTGGGTTATGAAAGAAACATTTTTTTGTTTTCCTTAATCCACCTGTGATGTTCCATTCTTATTCAAACCCATGCTGCTTGTCCTTCTGCTGCCTCTGCTACAGTTCATTGCCAAAGACCACTGGGCAGAATTGGTCCCTGCCTGAAGTGGTGGATCAGTGTAGTCTGTGGAAAGTTGGGATCAAACATCTCCATGGATTTTCACTGTTGTCTTGGGAGTTCTCATGATTTCCAGCTTGTTGGCGAATATTGGGCTGCCTTTTGTTTCCAGCATGTTGGGAATATTGGGGATTGTTCCTGCTGGAGGAGGATCATGAGGAGTAGAAGGTGGTGAGTGCAGAAGGGGAAGTTTTCTTCAGGCTGGTAGGCTGAGGTGAAAGCATGGTTTGTAGCACTGCCTTTTCTGAGCCAAGAAGCTGAAGAAATGGCAGGGTCACTTTGCTCCTGCAGCACCTTTGCCAAGCATTTGTTTCCCCCAAAGGTGCAGCTGCAGGTCCTGACTGAGAGCTGCTACAATACAGCTTTTTAGGGACAGCAGTCCAGTTGGCTGCTGGGCTCCAGCAAGGCAGGAGCTGCACATCATTTCCAGGTGACTTTGCTGGGAGTTTATGAACCTGGCTGAGTAATGTAGCACTGTACAGTCGCCTGCTGAAGCCTGAAATAACAGAAGGTGTGAAATGCTGCTCCACAACAATGGTGGGTGCTCCAGCAGGTCCTTTGCCAAGGTCACAAATGCTAAGTAAACCAGATTAAACAAAACCCTGTTGCAGGAATGCATGATTAACCTTAGTCTTTGCGGGATTTATTGGTTGTAAACTAAGCCCTGCCTTTATTTTTTTGTCCTAGTAACTAAGGCAGATGTGAACTTCAAGTCCAGTGAAACATTTTTTGGCTCTTGCCTCTGTTTACATGATTCAGGAGTTTGCAGTAGTTCCACAACAAATATAGCTTTGAACAGAAATAGCCATTCAAGTGCTGTGCTCCTGGCAGTGCAGAACAGATTAGGAGGGTCTAACAGAAAGGCTTGTAAGTAGTTTTGAGTTGGCTGCTTTTTTTTTCAAAAGTAAACCAAGGGCTGTAATGTATTTTCAAAAGTAAGAAGTGGTGTTCCTGCTGCAAGTGACACGGACAGCATGGCTCAGTTGTCACTAAACTGTGCAAAACACGGGCTGTGCTGAACAGTTTTACTTGAGAAAATCCCATTTTCTAGAAACTCAGTAGCTGTGTTAATTTTTGAGATTGTATTTGGTTGCATAAAGTTATTTCTGAAGATTTTTCCTGTTGTCTCCTCTTTGAGATGTGCTTGTACATTTTAGATGCAACATAAGACATGCAGAGCAGAAGGGTGATTGCAAAATTAAATTAAAGCTGTGTATTAGCAGGAATGTATTTGAGGTCCTAAAAGACCTATAAATAGATTAGGGTGGATTTTTTTGTATATATTTTTGACTTTGTGAAATCAAGAAGTATAAATGTTGCTTGCATGTTTTTATTTTGAATGAGACTTCATTCTGTACCATGGTTTTTTTTCATTTGGTATTTCTTTTATTTACATGTGACTCCATGTTTAAGTAATTATTTTCCTCATTCCGTCTTTGAAGTTCATGAGCAGTTTCTGCCTTGAAACGAGATGCAGAATTATTTTGATGAGGGAAGAGGAGGAATTACCATAATAGTCCTTGGAGGTGCAGTTCTTCAGTGCTGAAGGCTTTAGATCAGTGCTAAGTATTTCTGTGGAAGACTGCAGTTCCTGAAAATGTGACAAATTTAAAACAGAATTTACAGCTGTTGGATGGCAGGTGGAAAGGTCCCTCCAAATAACATTTGCACTGTCCTGCCGCAGCCATCCTGCCCCACAGTGCACACTCGGAGCTTGTAAGCACACAGAAACTGTACCCAGCTTGGGGAATCCCTGAATTTGGGATTTGGGAGAGGTACCTGGTGACAGGAGAGCTGTTTACTGAGAGTGCCTGTTCTGAGGATGCTGCTGGCAGCACAGCAACGCTGCCTGATGAACTGAGGAGGTTTGCTTCCTCCAGGAGCCTTGGTTTGGGATTCTCCCATGTCAGGGATGTTGTGGGGGCACTGAGTGGGGAATTGAAGGCCACCTGTCTTTAGTTGTTTGCAGTTGGGCAATTCCTCCATTTTGCTTTGCCTCAATTAGCAAGTTTGTAAACATCACTAATGCTTCCTTACATGGGACAGCTGGAGCTTATCCCACCTTCTGTCTGTGCTGTGAAAACCCAAGGCAGCAAGTTTGGCACATCTGTCCTGCACTTGTAAATCATAATTACAGTGTAAATATCCAAATGGTTGGTAAAGGAACTTGTTACTGAATAAAGGCTTTTATACCCCACCCCAAATAGTTCAGCTTGCAGTCACACAGTCCTCTCTGCCCCAATAACTTTTCCACAAATAGATAAAAAGGTAGAAGAAATATGAGCAACGCTTAAGGGACTAAATTTAAGTTTGTTCCAAGCATGGGGACGCTGAGGAATTGGTTTCTGCAGAGAAATTTCTGCAGAGAACTGGAGAGCTGCTTTGTTAGAAGGAAGAGTTGCTAAAGACATTTGCTGATCAGATCAGGTCGTGTAATGAACAGCTAGTGCTGTTGCTAGAGGCTTAAGTGCGAGATATTATTGCATAATATCTGTCCAAGACTGGTTTAATGTTAAAATTATTGCAGTGATGTGTTAGGGGTTGTTTGTTCCCTTGCATGTTGTATTTAATGCTGTGAGCACGTCCTGTGTGCTGATAGTGCCGACATACCGAGCACAGAATTCCCTGTGGGGTTTTCATCATGACTGTTGGAATTCTTAATCATTTAAAGCAAATCTTCCATAAACACTTTCCCTTTTGCTCCTCAAGATCCTGTTTGCTCAGCATGCCAGAGTGAGTATGTCATCTGCAGGAGATGAGGCTTCCAGCTGCCTCATCCTCTTTGGAAAGCATTGAATTGTGCTGTAACAGTGGAGTCAATAAGCAGAAAACCTTGGATGAATGGAAGGGTTTAGGCTGGGAATTGCTGGTCCTGGTAAGCCTTGAGGGAAGGAGCCTGGGCATGTGAATTATGGATACAAGCTGTGGCCACAACATGGTGTTGAGCCTCGTCTTCTGGTGAAAACTGCCTCTGTGAATGAACGTGCTGTCCAGCTGTGGAGGTGATAATTTCGAAACCAAGATATGATAGAAAGGAGCTGTGAAGCCAGACCTGGGCACTGTGTTGTAAAGGATCAAAAAGTGTGGTGGTCATACGTCATCTTCCCTCTCAGCGACAGTGTTATCGTCTCTGTTTACCAAGATAAAAAAAGGTAAATTCTGCATTACAAAATCAAAAACTACAGAGATTGCTAGTGGAGTGTTATCTCCTTGCTTTTTCTTTTATCACCCCTCCGTTGTTTTAGCAATCTGGGTTTTTGTTTTGCAAATTTGTGTAGAGCCCTTTAGAGAGGGAAGTGCCCGTAGTGGTGTCTGAAAAATGGTTCAAAAAGCCTTTAACAAGGTCAGACTTTTAAGGGAAAGGCATATCTGCATCATGCCTTTTCCCCTTCTTTTATCTTCTGGTAATATTTTCTCTAAGTTTGTGATGGAAACTTCAAACGTTTGAAGAAAAGCATCAAACCAATATTGGGTAATGCAGTCAGCTGCATTTTAAATTCCTTTAGCCCTTCATGGGACAGTTTTGGGAGCTTAAGGTATTTATGTACCTTTCTGGTGCTTTTCTGAGGGTTTCAGCCTGTTTGAGCAGAGGTGGAGCTGGAGAAATGGTGTGTGTCCTGTCACATCGGCTCTGTGCCGCTGCAGATGCAGTTCAAGCTCTGGAGAGTTGCATGTCAGTGGTTCCTAGGTGGAGGTTCGCCTAGGTGAGCCTTGAATGTGAAGAAGTTACATCCCAAACAACAAATTTGTCTTGCACCCACCCTTTCCCTTCATCCTTTTGGTGATAAAGATCGTGAGAAAACAGTGCTGTTACAGACAGCCCTTATCCACTGATGGTGTTAATGGCCCGATCACACCCCTTTTAATTAATGAATGGGAGAAATGCTTTCAATGCCAGCCCGTGTCTTGGGTTTCTCCCATTCCTTGCGGGGCAGTGAGGGTGGTGCAGCCCCTGGGATCCGCTCAGCCCACGGCGATGCCGAGGATTTACCCCAAATGCTGCGGCTGCAAGGTGCTGCGGATCCCTGCCCATCAGCAGGCTGTGCCGCGCTCCCATGCAGGTGAGACAGGATGCAGCAAGATGCTGACTCCAAACCCCTGGGCTGTTCTGGGATCCTTTCGTGATGCCCCTTGGCCGTGCTGCCTCAAGCCCGGTGTTTTCTCCTCGGTAGGTGCTGGATTGCACAGGTCTGCAGTGCCGGAGCCGCTGCCCGCCTTGCTGCTCCATAGGGATTGGAGTTGCCAGGTCCTTATCTGGAGCCTCCCCTGGAGACACAGCCGGCCCGGACGCCGCTTGACTTTCACCCGGGGGTGCTCAGCAAAAGCCCTTGGACACAAAATTTGGGGGGAAAGATGGAAGCTGTTCAGATGTTCATGCCCTGCTCCTTTGACAGCCTCTGTCTGTGAGTGATGCTTTGCCAGGGCAGCGTGAGCGGATTATTGCGGGGTTGGTTTGGTGCGGTGGAGGCTGTGCTCTGGGAATTGATGATCCTGTGCTTGGCACTGGCCACTGGCCTCTGCAGAGCCACAGCAGCTGGGCTGAGTGGCTCAGATATTCATGGTGACTTGCAGGAGGGGAAGACTCTATATTTATATATATTTAAATATATATATATATGTCTCTTGTTCTGAAACATCATGGCAAAAATACAGATTTGGGCTAACAGAGGTTCAATTTTGGTGTGAAAAACCTTGGTGTATTAACACTGTTATAATATGGAAATCTTTGAGGATACTTTAAGTTTGCAGTTTTTCCATCTCCCTTTTGTCAGCAACGGCGGTAAAGGATTGTAAAATGTGACCTTTGCAGCTTCTGGATTGAACCTCTTAATTTTACCTTGTTCCTTAATCTGGTCAAGATCAAGCTTTCCAGGCTATACTGCAAGCTGTGTCCCCAAGTAAATGGTCATTCAAGCAGATCAACTTATGGCATTTTATTAAGTCAACACTCATGCAAAAGCCACCTCCAGAGCTTAATAATTATTTACTGAGTGCTCCTGGGTCATGAGAGAGGTTTTCATTAAGTTCAGAAAGCATTATGTTCAGCCACTTGTGAAAGTATGTTTTAAAGACAGGAAGAAAAATGGAAAACTACTACATGGTGTACAGCAACTTAAAAAATTTCTTGGCTGAGGATTGAATATTTTTGTTTACGGGGTTGGATTTTGTTGGAGAGTTTGCGGGGGAGGGCAGTGGGGTCACGGTTTGTTGTTTTAATTTCTTTTTTCAGAGCGAATTGGTCCACCAAATTGATTTGAAATTCAACCCTTGGTGTAGTAGGTGTGCATGGTGGATGCATGTTGCAGGGTTTGCCTTCTCTACCCAGCCAGGTGCACTCAGAGCATCCAGGCACATGGGTGGGTGCCTTTTGGGCTCTGGGTTGTTCTGTGGCTGCAGCCCATAGCGCAGGGCAAGCAGTGCAGGTCAGGATCCAAAAGCATTTAGGAGGCACAGAAAACATTTTACCTTGATGATGGAGCAGGGGCAGGCAGCCTGTCTCTTTAAACATGTAACCTTCAAGTGCGGAAACCTTTCATGTACGAGCCTGAAATGTAGTCCTGGCTTTATTATAAAGGCTGATAGAGGTCTCCACACTGTTTTTGCAATTGCTTTGTCCTTGGCAAGTCAGGACGTAGGAGGATGCCAAATCTTGGGCTTGTTTTTTTTTGCATTGATACTTCATGCAGCGCCAGGCAGTTGGCGCAGCGAGCAGAGCGTCGCTGGAACCCACAATCAATTATTAAATGTTAGGAATGAAGTACAAAGTGCTCCAGGGAAAATGCTGTAGTAGTTGGAATCCCTTACCTTGACTGAAGGGGAAAAGGGATTGTCTAGGGATTTTTTTTAGTTTGTGGACTTTTTGCATTTTGAATTAGAATTTTTTTTGGGGGGTGATGGTGGTGTGTGCAATCTGGCTCCTCCTTGGATTTGTTTTTTTCTTTTGCTATTCTTCGCTTTCCTGTCACTGCTGAGGCAAACAGCATTGCTGGCTGGCAGGTCAGAGGCTACTACAGGCATTGTTGCTTCAGCCACATATGCAGTGCAGGAAACAAAAAGTTTCTTGAGGTTTTACTGCTTGATAGAGAGATTGAAAACAGAATTTGTACAAATCAACTTCAATTTTGAAGAAACTCTAGCAATTTTCTATGAGTGCTGTTGGGAGCTGAGTGGTGGTCTCTGAAAATGTCTTCTGGAGGTGAAGTATTTAAGTATCCACCATTATAGCAAAGAACAATCCTAGTCTTTAAAGCAAGGAGATGAGAGGTTGCCAACATTACAACTCAGATGTGGATGCCTTTATTTTCTCTCTGAATAATTATGGATGGTATAAGGGTAAGACACAGACAAAAGCATTTAAATCTGGTGTTATTTCTTACCTCTGAGATCTGGTGCAGCTCAGTGGATTTCTTGAGGTGCTAAATCTGCTTTTCTTGGCTGATTTCTCTATGGACTAACCCATTAACAGTTGGCATGAATGGAGGGAGAGCAGCAGCCTCCCTCTTATGTGCCATTTCTCAATTAAGAGCAGGGTAGTCCATCCTGCCTAGAACAAGTGACTTTGAAGGCTCTTTGTCTTACTTATCTAAGAAACATTACATTGGAGACATTTCTTTTCCTAAAAAATATTCAAAAACAGTTAAAGTTTCTAAAGTAGTTAAAAAGCAAAGTTATTTTTTTTTCCAGTTCAGAGTCTCCAGAGAAGTTTCTTAATCAATGCATAGGTAGTGCAAAATAATGCTTGTACATTAAATAACTCATAACTCATGCATGTGAACCAGAGCATTTGTTTCATCAATTTATAGAATCTGAAAACAAAACTGACCAACGAAAGGTGAGTTTGTCTTTTTGCCTAAGGAGACAGATAAAAATAATCAGTAAACATCTGGGAAGGTTATGGTCTCTGTGGGTTGATGACAACAAAATCAAACTTGATTCTAATGTGATCAGTTACCTTTTGTTATGCAATGGCCTCCTGCATAAAAACTCATGTGTGCAGTAGCTAATGTTTCCCAGGCATCTGTGCAAAGGATATGTAATTTAAACTTATTTAATAAAGCTTTATCACTTCATGATTAATTGGATCAGCACATGACACATAGCTAATAACTCCCAGTCTGTATTACACTGTGCTTATTAGAGTGCTAATGGATAACTGGCTTAATCATGTGTCAATTAAAAGGATGAGTCGGTTTCATTTCTTGCAATTAGATGGTTTCCATAAACTGTTTGCAGGAAGTATCTGAATGGCATTGTGTATTAGCTGTGTGTGGGCTCTGCTCCTGGCTCCATGTAATCTGGGGCTGAATCAGTTCATGTAGGGGAGTTTTGGATCCACATGTCCACTCTGGATTGTTCTGTGGTACATGGCACCGAGCTTGGTCACGGGAGATCTGCCTGTGCACCAGCACGTAAAGGCCATGAAACTTTAAAAGTAACCATTTTCAAAACCTTCTGGATGGAGCTTTTGAAATAAGAAGTTTTTAATTGCTTCTTTGGTTGGAGAAGTGAATTTCTGACGACCCTCCTGTTTGCTCTGTGGAGGTACATGGTCATGAAACACAAACCATCTTCTGTTCTTTCTGTTGTCTATTCTGTGCTTGAGGAGATGGGCAGACATGGTGGAGAAGGGAACATTGATTACCTATGTGATGAGAGAGAGAATTACCTGTGTGATGCATTGGACAGACTTAGAGGATGAAAAACCAAAGTTTCAAAGTGTTTTCCATGTTTAATCAGTGCCACTCATGGCGGGTGGAAGGAATGCTGGTGTGGAGAGACTGTCATGCACATAGGAGGAGCTTTACAGACACCTGGGAATAAATAACAGGAAATCTGTCCATGTTCCTTCCCAGTGCTTGTGACAGAAGAATCTGGTTAGGCAGGCAGGTGCTGTGCAGCAGCTTTTATCCCAGAATATGCATTATTTGAACTCACCTGCGCTGATGGTGTGATGGTTGGGTGCCCGTCTCCATTTCCCAGTTAGTACTGGGCAGGAGGATAAGAGGAGATGGCCTCAGGTTGTGCCAGAGGAAGTTTAGATTGAACATTATGAAGAATTTCTTCACTGAAAGAGTTGTCAAGCGCTGGAACAGCCTGTCAGAGGGATGGTTGAGTCACCATAGCTGGAGGTATTTAAAAGACACGTAGATGTGGCACTTGGGGACATGGTTTAGTGATGGGATTGGCAGTGCTGGGTTAATGGTTGGACCTGATGATCCTGGAGATCTCTTCCAACCTAAACAATTCTATGATTTTCTGGCAGTAGCTGCCGGCTGGCAGCTGTGTTCACAGCATCCACACTGTGTTCAGGGCTCATCTGCCTCTTTGCCATGTAAAATACTGAGCAGAATTGCAGAAGAAATAGAGCCTGGGAGCATCTTTGTCCTTTGGGGAAAAATTTAACAGAACAGCATTTTCTGGGACTGTTGTCTCATTAAAAGACACAATGAGCTTTTTTTCACAATTTTTGATCAACAGTAGCATCCTGAATCACCTGCAGGAAACTGGAAGGACACTCGGTGCAAGTAGGTAAAATAATTGCTTGAGCAAGATGCTCAGAAGTTCCTGGCAGGAGCTGTTTGAAATGCTGTGGAAATAATTTGTCCTTCCTGCTCCCTCTCTTTCCCCAAGATTTTTGTATATGGGAAGGTTCCTCTGAGATGGTTTCCAGCACACTTGGCTTTGGTAGGCGGAGAAACAGTTCAAAATGAAAGAAGGTGGGAGGAACTGCTGGGTTACCAATTTTGCAACATTAGGTATCTGTAAAAATTGCCAGTAGCACACAAATGAGAATGCTGACAAGCGTGGTACTAAATTGGCCTTTTTCCAACATGAAGAGAATGGATCCTTCCCTGAAAGCAGCGTTTGGGTGCCTTTTTTCTCTCGTGTATTACAGTGGTCTCCGAGGTGGGATTCACAATGTTATTTGTGGGCAGAAAGAAAATATGAGTACTTCAGTAATATATGTATATACTTCATAAATAAATAAGTAAACATTTTGGGGGTGCATGTTCAGACATTCCTGGTAGGAATGTATAATCAAAACAATTGGGAGACCACTGATCTGTAACTATCCTGGTCATGAAAATAAAGCATCTCTTCAGTTTGGAAATGTGAAAGTGGTTCAGATGTGCAGCCAGCAAACAAGCTGCTGGATTTAGATGTGAGAATGCTTCACCCTTAATTGAAAAGGGAGTGTTTTTTACAAGTATCACAGTCAATGACTTGTCTTGAGCAGCTAATTAGTACGATTATTCCGCAGCTGCATTAGTTTCACCACAAAGGTTTTCTCTTGTTTTATCAAAAGGATCAGTGTCTCTGTGAATGTTTCAACATGACAGGTCTTAAATAGCAAGATGGTCCCCTGCCTCCCTGCCCCCAAAATGTGTGCTCTGGAAGAGCAGAGCTTGATCTTTTAGGCCAGTAAGTGTGGGTTCTTTTTTTTTGTTTCTGCCCTGAACTGTATTCAACATCAGTCCTAAACAAGGCCAGAAATCTTCCAGCAGTGCTGGCTCTGCCTGTCCGAGCAAAAGCAGCGCTCGGTGCCCGCAGCTTCTGAGCAAGCCCTGGAAGGGATGCTGGCTCCCAGGCTTGTGTGTCCTGCCAGCATCCTGCAGGTATCAGCACTGGAGCCAGAGGAGTTTCTGCTGTCTTACCAATGCATGGCCCGTGGATTTTGGTTCTGTGTGCTATGAAAATGATGAGTTGCTCCAGAAAGTGTCCCAGCAGTCCATGGCAAAGTCCCATGGTCTGTCCCATGCTCTGCTTGCCAATGGCTTAGAAATATCTCTTAGGTGGTAAAGCTGTGCTGTGTGCTGGAGTGGGCCAGCCTGTTGCTCTTTGTGTAAAGTATGGCTGGAATAAAGCTGTTACTGTTGTTTATTTTGTCTGTTTTTGTATCTGATGATGCTTGGAAGATGCTGGTAGGCTTGGGATGGGAGTTGGGTTTTTTGTAGAGGTCTGTTTTCTGACTCTGAAAGGTCACTGCCAGCAAGTTCAACCCTAAGGTAGTGTTATGCAAGAAATAAGTGAACTACATTTTGTCATGTTTTCATGGGAGAGGTAGATTTACTTTACCTTGAGCTAGATAATTGGACTGGGGTAGTATCCATACCAATCATAGGACTTGCTTCAGCTCTTTATTATTAATTTTTTTTGTTATTAAAAAAAAAAAGGAAAAGGAATATATGTACCTACTACTGTCTATAAAAGCATTTTTTTTTCTCATGGGTGGTTGCTGTAAAATTTGAAAGAGCAAATGACTCTTTACAGCTGGATGTTGGTGTTGGGGGAATGCTTTGGCTGCAGTCAGGTTAAGGCAGCCTAACGTGGCCACCAGGTACCTGAAGTCGCTGGGCTCCGGGTTCCCCTCTCGCGGTGCCGCGGATCCTGCGACTCCACCAGCTCCGGCCGCCGGAGCCGCCGTCCCGCTTCGTGGAAGCTGAGCTGTCTTTCTCTGGTCTTCCCACAGCAACTCCGAGCATCCTGGCGCTTCCAAGCCTCCCTTAAGCTCCTCCAGCATGACCTCACGAATCCTGCTCCGACAGCAGCTCATGCGTGAGCAGATGCAGGAGCAGGAGCGTCGGGAGCAGCAGCAGAAGCAGCAGGCAGCCCAGTTCATGCAGCAGCGAGTGCCCGTGAGCCAGACACCTGCCATCAACGTCAGCGTCCCCACCAGCCTGCCCCCTGCCACCCAGGTGCCCATGGAGGTCCTCAAGGTACGCACCTTTCCTCACAGGAGCTCCTCAAAACCCGCTTGATTTAACGGGGACGTGGTTCTAGGCATTTTCGGCACCCAAATTTTGCCAGTAAGCTGCGCTCTGGTTTAGTTTGTAGCTCTTTTTGTTGGCCTGGTAGCGAAGAGTGGAAAAACTTTTTTAAAAAAGTTTGTGTAGCTTTTGTTTTCTTTCAGCTTTGAGATCTCTGGAGGGAGATTTTGTAGTAAAAGTCTTCCGTCGTCTTCCCTTTGGAAAATGCTTCTCCATCTTTCTAGTACTTAATTACTTTCAATGCAAAGAAATTATTAGTAGATAACAAATCAATGTTTTGGTTTTTCAAGGAAAACAGTGATGTTGTTTTGTAAGATGGAGTCAAAACTCTTTACAAAAGAGCTCCTCAGAAAGCCTTAATCTGAAATATGGGTGAGTTTCCAGCTACTTGCAACGAGTCTTTGTAATCCTTTTTCTGTTTAAATGACTTGTTTGCTATTAGTAGCTTTGGATTCCTTGTCCCACTGGAAACTGTAGGAGCTTGTTAGTGTCCCTCTGTCAAAGGGGATGTAGCTTGCTAATTACTCAGGGGAAAACGTGAACAGCTATAAGAAAGAGATAATTTCACGCACTGCTTAAATTCAAGTAGGCTGAAGCACCGTGAAATGTGTGAGTAAAACAATGTCAAGTGTTTTGGAGAAGTTTGCTGACATATTTCATGAAAATATGACTTTCACCAGTTTTGTCGAGTTTGCTCTGCATTATTGCTGGATCTTTTTATTACAGTTTGTTGTTTAGTCAGTGAGCATATTCTTATCACATAAGTTAGTTGAGCTTGGTGACAAACCGCTCATGTTTTACTTGTTGCTGTTGTATACCAGTGATATGCAGTCAAAAATTCCGTTTTAAAATAGACTTGCTGGCTCAAGATTTGGAGGTGGTCTGTGTGACAGGTTTGGAAGGAAAATTAGGGTAATTTTATTTACTGAATCTGCATTATGGTGTTGTGTTATCAGCACTAAAACCAGCACTGATTTGGGATAGTAGAGTCATAGTCCAGTATGTGATCTAGGAGCAAAAAGGCAGCAGTTGAATTTTGAATTCTCTTTCTCCATACACACACAATTCCATTAAAAAATTAAATATAATATTTTTTGAGCATGTGAGCATATGTCTATAGTAAGGAGTCTGAAATTGTCTGGGAAGAATTATTTTGTCTAATGTTTGTTAATTACTCACAATGTTTGTGTATAGCAATTTCTTCAGCTTGTTTCCAGGTTATGGTTGTAGTTATAATTCAGCTCCAGCAGATGTGTAGGTGCTATGAAATAGCTTGGGTTTTTTTGTAATGCACCTAGCTAAATAAGCATATATTACACTTTTTGCATCCTTCATCCTAATCTGTTATGAGTTTTAGGGTATTTTTTTAAATACTGTGAAAACTTGTAGGAAAGTGTTTACTTTTTGGCGATATTTTATTGATAAGGAGGGAGCGTAACATCTTGAAGAAGCATTAGCAATTGTCATTACTGTTCATTTTGCAAATGCCTCTTTGTGTGTGAGAGGAGGGAAGGCAGCCCTTGATTTCTGAGGGACAAACCACAGAAATCTCTGCAGCCAAAAGGTGATGCTCAGTTATTGCAGCTGGGGCTCCTGACTTGTCCCAGGATCTGTGTGCAAAGCTGTAAGCTGCTGGAGCATTGCTAGGAAACTTCACCCGAAGGACTTGAACCTGAACTCTCGTCCCTTAGGGTTCCTAAAGTGGTATTTGCCCCCCATTTTCCTCTGATGGAGAAGGATCTCCTGGAAAGAGGTAGGACACCTCTCCTCCACTTGTGTTTAGCCCAGATAAGAGTGCATGGCCCTGTAGAATAAAAAATTAAGAGAATGTGTCCGTAAGCAGCTTGTAAAATAAAAATAGTTAGGTACCTTTTGGCAATGGAATACCATCTTGAAGGTGGTAGAAGTGGAAATATGAGCAACCTGCTGGACCAAAATGAAGTCTGTCTTCTCATCACCTGCATTTCCATAAGTCAAAATTAGCAAAACCAAGTCCACTTGGTCACTACCTGTGAGAGGAGAGCAAAACTGCGAAAAACAGCAAAGCTGCTTTGGATAGTTTTGTTGCTTGTGTTTTTGGTGGAGGAAAGCAGTGAAAGATTCACCTTTTTATCCTTTCTCATAACAGTGGACCAGTACAAAAAAAAATTAGTACAAAATGCCAGGTTTTTATGATCTTCCTGAAAATTACAGCATCAGTGAGAGTAAGATTTGGCAAAAGATCCATATAATTTTTTTTGTGGTTTTGGGGGGGATTGTTTTGGGGTTTTTTTGGTTTTGATTTTTTTTTTTGGTTTGGTTTGGTTTGGTTTTTTGGTGGTATTTTTTTTTTTGTTTGGTTTTTTTCTTTTTCCAAATAGGATATTTGGCTCAAAAGCTGAGATTAACAATAACTCAGGATCTTCCTGGTGCCAGTGTGCTGACAGCCAGCTCTGGCTGCAGTGACATCATTTCCCTGCAGCTGCTTTATACACTTCAGTTGTTTTTTAGCTGTAGACAAATTTTCCATATGAGCTGTACAGAAATTTTAATAGATAAATAAGGAACTAAATTGCTAACTTTACTATTCAGATGGTCTGGATTTAGTGGCCTTAAAAGAATGAGGTAGACAAAAAGGGGATTTTTGCACTTTCAGAAATGTTAACCTGCAAGACAACTGTTTAAACATGATCTTTTTCAAATGTTCCTTCTCAAACAAGACTGAATCTAGCAGCTGGTTTTGTTGTTGTGTTTGTTTGTTTGTTTTGGTACTTTGCATCAAAAAATCCCACTCTAAGCCTGTTGAATTTGTCAGTGTTTTGTGGTTTTAGTTATGTTGTGTGACTTGCCCTTTCACCCATATCTCACAGTAAGAATAATACTTGCATATCTGAGGATGGTAATTCGTAATGACTGGTTTAAAAAGGAGCCAGAGGTGTTAATGAGCTTGGATTTTATATTTGTTTTCAAGATGTCCATTTAGAAACAATATAGAAAGAAATATGTACTAATCTATGTCACGTTGCATAGGCATCTCCAAATTGCATAACATAGTATGCTCAAGGCCATGTGAATAAATGGGATTTCATTTTCTTGAGTAATGACTTCTCATTGCATCACTCCTCTGCCAAGTAATGTAGCTTGGCAAGGTAGGAGATGACCTGCTGGAATTCAAATTTTGCATTGCTTTGTGCTGCCTAATTAAGAGATGGATTGGGAGTAGGTTTGATGCTTTTGGAACAGTATCTCTTCAACTGTAATAGCAAAAGGAAGATCTGTTACAGTTTGTGGTTATCCTTCTGCAGAGCTGGGGTTGGGTTCATGGGCTGGTTTATCTTTGAGCACCTTCTCATCCATCTCCAACACTACAGAGAGATGTCACCAGGAATTCTTCACTTATGCTGTAATTCACCTTCTTTCTCTGCTTTGGAAATAGGAATGTAACAGAAAAAGTTATTTATTGGAGTTGTTTCAGGCCCTAAAACATCAGGACCCATTCCTTGAGGTACAGAGTAAGCTTATGTTTTCATTTTAGTTATTTATTTATTTTTATGTAAAAGGATCGGCATCTTTGCAGAGTTCATCTTAAGATGACCTCCTACTTCTTCTTCCATCCAGGTGTATTTTAGTCTTGTACAGCCAGTTAATGTTAAGGAGCTGTTCTTTATGTTGGTGGTCGAAGTTACTCTCTTGTCTGGTGGGAGTCTTTGTCTGCTGGAGCAGAGCCATGTCAGATCTCAGTTTCAGCATTCCTGGTCTCTGGGAAGTGGTTGCTGCTTTTCTGTTGCCCAGGGCTTGAGAAGGTCACGCTCAGGTCCCTGCTTGCAGTCACTGAGGCCTGATGATAGGTTAGACCTGGTGCTCCTCAGTCATCCATTTGCACTGTTGTATTAATCCCATACCTGGTGGGGATGAATTTTTTCAAGGTGAAATCCTTGGCTTTTAGAGAATATCCTCTTGGTCTCTAGTGAGGCTGGTCTGTTCATCAGCTTCCCCAGAGCTGTCTTGGACTTCATCCCTTCCCATCTTACTGGAAATCACTGAATTATTGTTTCTTCTGTAGTCTGAGCAGCTGTGTGTTAGCAGTTATTTAAGGAGCATCTGCTGCTGATGTGATAGAGTTGCTGGGTTCTGCTTTTCACATTGTTCATGCCCTCCCTCTTGCCCACTCCCTGCTCCCCTCCTACCAAGCAGCTATCAGGGTTCTTGTAAAGTCAGCAGTCTCTGGAGTTCCTGGCAGCAGCAGGACAACTCCCTGCCTTTGTGATGGCTTGTGATACCCTGGCCTCATCTGTAGGATAGTTTCCAGTCTTCTGTGTCTATCCAGGTAGCTGATTTTAGAATTTCATTGTTCAGCAAACAGAAACTTGTATGACCAGAGTTTTGCATGATGTCCCTCTGGCATCTTCACCAAAGCTGCACTGTAGCAGTCTGGGTTTGTAGCTCACCATTGTCTACATGCTTTTAAGAGACAAAATAGAAAAGGAGTTTCCTTTGTCTAAAATATCTAAAAGATCCAGGAGTAAAAACACAAGGAATGACTGTAGGCTGAAAGGACAAACCATCAGGCCGTATTCCCACAAGAAAGGCTGCTGGATCCTCTGCTAGTTTTATGGTTTAGTCTTTGAGAGGTTCTGCTGATAGAAGTAGAACCAATGTGTTGATTAAGGCTTTCCTTTGAGGATTCCTTTCTTCTTAAGTCCACTTGTCTCATGTACAGAATTGACAGTGATCCTGAAGGTGAACTGCAGAAATCCAGAGAAGTAGAGACTCATCTGTCTGCACATGTAGAGACATAGCAAAAACTGAATTGTAGCTGTGCTGTGTGACTTGTGTTGCTTTGCCTCATTCTTGGATCAAGCTTACTGTATAGAACAAGTATGACAGAATCCCCTAAATCTTTTGAACCTGCCTGCCCAAAAGACAATGTGGCGTTGCAGGAACTGTGGCTGGAGCGTGTCCTCCATGGGAGAATCAGCACAGGAGCATCCTCAGGAGGCAGCAGAGGAGGCTCGGGGCCAGCACCGGCCCACAGAATTGCAAATCAGTTCCACTGAAAATATTAGCAGTTCTTGCAGTAATGGAAACATTACTGGTGGGCAGCTGACACCCAGCCCTCTGCATGTCTCACTAAGCAGATGGAAGGTGGAAAATTAAGGGTGAACATTCCTTCCCTGTGTCCCCCCATGTCAGTTGTTGGCGTTTCTCAGTTGGTGCGTGGATGTGACGCTCGCTGTCATGTTTCTGATGTGATGCACCAGGTCACAGGTTGGTGGAACTTTAACTGTGCATGTGCTGTGGGTCCCTGTCCCTGCTGCTGGATGCAAACACTCCCAGGGATGTGGCTGCGGCACAGCCCCTTCCCCCTGAGTGGTACCACACCAAATGCATAGCAAGACAGAAATCTGCTGGACTTCTCATACCTCTTCCTCCTTTGTCTGCCACTGGGGTTTGAGGAGTGTAACTTCTCTTTGGCACAGCTGGGAGATATTTGATACTACTGCCAAGAGCAGCCTGGAGGGCTGCAGTGGGAACCTGCAGTGGCACATACACCCTTGGAGCACTGCATGAGTGCTTTGCAGATAATAAGGTGAAAGCAGATCCCCTCACCAGCAGGTGCATTTCATCTCCTTTTAGCTTCTTTCTGGAGAATAATAAAACAGTTCCCTTGCTCCAGAGAATCTGTAGAAGGTGGTCCTGCTTTGGGGATCTACACGTTGAAATCTCTGCTTTCTGGACAAAAATCTCTACTTGTGCATATACTGCTAGCCCTTGCTAATAGGGCAGCTCACTCCAAAGTATATACAGGTGTGTTTAATTTATATGTATATAAAACATATGTATGTAAGCATAGGCCACAAACCCGTTTTTAATGTTTGCCATTAAGGGATTTTTAATAGTGTGTTTCCATACAACAATGCTTATAATATGCTAAGTATTTAAAAATGAGTCAGCCACGAAAGCCCTCACTTCATATTTCCCCTGCTATACTGCCTGGGTTTGTGTCTTCATGGGAAATGTTAATTGCCCTTTTAGTGCCAGAATTTCGTTATGGCCTTTATTGCTTGTCCTAAGCAAGGTGCAGTCTAGAGCCAGATACTGTGTACTGGATTCCCTCTCTTGCATTATTATTCCAACTTCTTTGCCCACCTCGTGGCGGTACTGGGGCTGGTCACAGCTGATAGCAGAGTGGGTATGGTTGTCTTTTACTCAGTGCTATCCCATTGCTGCAGTTTGTGCTCATCTCTGCCCATTCCCACTTTTTCTGAGTGGACAGGAGTGCAGCCTTGCCTCTCTCCTTCACCCTCATGTCGTTATTCATTCAGACTTTAAATGTGCCTCCACGTAATCTCTTTGCATCAGAAACCCTGTATTGCTTCATCTTTGAAATGCCAAGCATCTCATCTGTTTGATGTTAATGACTGTTGGACATACCAAAAAAACGCCTCCTCCTATTATTTTGCCAGTGTGATTGTTGCAGAGTGACCTGTGGAGGCTCTGCCTGGCAGGGAAGGCTCTGGAGCTGGCAGTTGTGCTCTTGGTGTAATAATTACCATTAGACTTCATTGTGTAGAGGATTTATCTCACAGTTCTGAAGACCAGGAACAATGGGATGGCAAGATAAACGTGTGGTAGTGCCTGCCCCAGCAGATGTGTGTTTGTGGACATGCTTATCTGATTGAAAGTTAATTTAATCTCACCTGACAATGGTAGATAGTAGTGTGTGCTGGTGTGTTAGGTAATCCTGGTGTGTATTTGCAATCAAGAACAGTGATTTGCCAGACTGAGTCTTGGTGAGCTGCAGATAAAACATTTAAACTAAGGTTACTTACACTTGGTGATACACCTTAAGCCATCAGCAAATTCTTCATGAAGAAGAACTTGCATTTAACTACAGAACCACTAAAGTCTGCCTTGTCTCTTCAGCCTTCATGTAAGTAAAAGTATCTCTCAGGCCTTAAACCTTTTGCTTGCTCAGTGGGTTGAAAGCTATTTTAAAACAAGCACTGGTGCTTGAGGTCTTCACAAGTAATAGAGGTGAAATGTAAAGTCTTGCTTAACACCCAGGGTATTAGGCATTAAAAATGCATGGAATTCGAGGGTGCAACATACTTGTGTGTACAAGTATCTGATGGTTGACTGCTAGTGCAAAACGCTGCTCTCACCCTTCGTCCCAAATGCCCTTTTCCTGTGCATGCAAACACATGTGTTGCTTGGCTCTTGAGAGAAATGGTTGGTGCTGATGAAAATCTCTGATCTTCCCATCTTGTTTCTTCAGCTGTGGTCACTGTGACACAAAAATGCAGCTCCCAAAGTTGTGAGACAAACTGCTACTGCTGAATTGTGCTGCTGGGGGTGAGAGGAATTCCTGGGAAAATGATGTGAACAGAGTGGGGAAAATAGCTGAGAATCTGCTCCTTGTCACAGAACTCTTGCCCTTGCAAGTTACCTGGAAGTTTGAAATAACCGATTTGGCACAGAGGAAATCAGGATATACTCAGATAAAATGATAAAGATATCTGGAGGTCCAAGCTCTGATTGCTCCTTGGAAATTCTTGCTGGTTTATATCCTAGTTGGTGGTCTTGAGGATTTGCTGTCTTTCCCGCTGGCAGGGTAACATCCACAAAATTAAGAAGGCTTGCTAAGTTTGGTCTGTTACAGCTTCAAAGCACTCTTTTTTTATGGTCTAGACATATTATCTGCTGGCTGAGTTACCAGACCTTGGGAAAATGGTGGTTCACCACGTGTCAGTGGCTGTTTTGGACCTGCAGAAGATGAGTTAATCTTGTGCAGATTAAGATTTGTAGGTGCCCAGAGTTGTGGGTGTTAAGACCATTGATGAGGCTCCACAGCTCCCAGCAAACAGGTCTTAGCAGCTTGTACCAAGTCCTTTGTCAGGCAACATGAATTTAATAACCACCTTACTCCTGGACCAAGGCTGTAAGAAGAGGGTGAGTGCTGGTCACTGCAGTTGTGTTTGCTGAAGCCATGGCTTAATTTAGCAGAAAATAATGCCCAGAACCACACACAGTGCTGGAAAATGTGGGGGCTGGGGAGAGACCCAGGGGAGCCTCTGCTGACACCTTTGATAGGTGTTAAATTTTAAATATGAAAACTCAGATCTGCTTAAAGTAATCTTTGGGTATTAGATATACTCACAAATATTTCAGGTCTTCAGCTGGTTTGGCAGCATTATTCTCCGAGATGCTGAACCTGTGTAGTGAATGAATTCAAAGTGACAAGCTGGAGGCATTCCTGCCATTCAAGAGAGGCTTAAGGAATTTCTTATTGGCTAAATTACAAATATGTAGCATTTTGCCCAGCACTGCATGGCAATTTCAACCTGCCTCACCGTGACAAGATTAGCACTTTTCCTCCCCCTCCCCAGCAGTAATTTCTTTTTTTTTTTTTTTAAAAAATTAGATTAAGAAGTACCAGGCAGAGATGCAAAAGCTTGAAAGAGTGAAAACCAGCCTTACCTTGAATGATTCTGTCTGTCATTGGATTGGTTCCTTAATTAGCCCCATGTCCTTTAACCTCTTGAGAAATAAGTAAGGGATAAATTTGGGGATAAAGACAAAGACGCCTGGAGATTTACCACACACCGCTAGGTAATTCATCAAGGAATGTTGGTAATTAGCCCTGCCTCTTTCCTTTCTGGCTCATTTAATAAAACTGGTTGATTTAAAATAATGCCTGTTGGTTCATTATCAACTACTTTAAGAGCCAAGTTATGAACTTGAAACAAAACCCAGTATTGTGTTGCCTGCAAAGGACCTGGCAAGTGTGTTTTGTTTTGTTTTTTATGAAAAGAAATTATTCTGTCTGGTCATCAGTCTCCCCAGCTTGATAATTAAATATTACTTTGTTTGGATTACCATTTGGCTTCTTGAGTATATTTATTTCTGCTGTCTACTACCAAGAGGCCGAGAAGAGGGAAAAAAAAATCCAAGATCTTGAAGAGGTACGTGTCAGATTGTGTTAAGAAAGCATGGCCTGATGGAATTCAGCTGAATAAGGACTTCACAATAGTAGTAGTTGTCCAGTTGAGGAAATGGGCAACTGTTTTAACCCTTTATCTCTCAGAAATGAATGCCAGCTATATGCCTTGTTCTTTGAGCAAAATGATCCATTTTATTAACCCATCTCTTTAGTGCTTCTTGTGGAAACTTTCCCTGAGCTGAGGACAGAACACCTCTAGTTTGTATTTGCTTAGGAAACCACGCACCAGACTGGTTGTTTTTTTCTTTACAGGTGGGAATAGCATTAGTTGGAAATTAAATGGGAGGATCAGGGCATCCTTGTATCAACACTGCTACCTTTGCACTGTCTGGGAGAGTATCTCAGTGTCCACTTGGAGTTTGTTACAGCAACAGCTGCTGGCTGGTGGATCTACTTGGGTCAGTCTGCCTGAATTAAAGAAAGAACCTACTGAAAATCCTTCTTTAAGAATGAATGTCAGTCTTAGGTTGCAATACTTCTGAAACTGTTGTGGGCTAGAGGAAAAGCAGGCAATGCTGGCCTTCTGCTGATGGAATCCTCTGGAAGACTTTGTGAACATCGAGCCCCTCAGTATCATTTGGAGCAGAATTGGGTGTAGTGTATCAGTGCAAAGAAGAAAGAACACCCTCCTGCTCATCATCCATCCATCCCTTTTCCATCCCCTGGGATAGTGCTTACTCTGAGGGATCTTGTGTTCCATGGGTGCTTTTGTGACCCAGCAAAACTACGTGTCTGCTTTTATGTGCTTGTCAGATTAGTAAATTAAAAAATAAATTAAATGTGGTAGCCTCTGTGGAAATATAACTCTGCCAGTGATTCTTTTGTCACCAGTGTTGAAAACAACTTGCTCCTGCAAAGAGTTGCAGAGGGGCCTCTGGGGTGTTGGGGTAACAGCTCAAACCCTGCAGGTTGTCACTATAAGTTCTGCCACTGGATGCCAGTTACCTACTTGTTTATTATTTTGAGACCTGTTAATAAACTCTGATAGTTTAAGTAGATTTTAAACTAGGTTTGGTTTTTTTTCCAGCTTGTAACTATGTGGAACAGAAAATCATATCTTTTAAAGAAACATCAAAACAACCCCCAACAAACAAAACTCTAATACCAGTTTTTGTAAAGTTTGAATGTCCATGCCAAATTAATGGGGTTTTACACATCATACTATTAAAACAAACTGGAACATTATTTATTATGGACCTCTGTGACTTTGTGTCCTAGACTTACTGAATATCAGTAGCTGAAGTTCCAATCAGATGTTTGAATTTTTTTGTGTAAGTTATATAGTGCAAACAGATTGTTTTTTGAGGTGATGCCCAGCAGCAGGCACTTCCACATCAGCATTACAGTAATTAAACAGTAATTCATGGTAGTGCACTTCCATAATTTCTCAGCAGATGGCATTACGGTTTCCAGGACTGTGTATTCCTTGGGTAAGCTCTCAGCTGCCAGGGAATTCATCATTGTAGACTATTCCCTTCACCAATGAAGGCTAATACTCACGTGTTAAGCCTGTTTTGATACATTATTCTAATTGTGTTATTTGGTTGTGTTATTGTATTTTATTTTCCCAGAGGTGCCTTTAAGCCATTAATCTGATAAAATGCTGTATGTGATAGTTACTGCATTAAAAACTCAGGCAGGCTGCCTGTTTTCAATTAAACTGCTACTGGTGTCCAACAGAAGTACTAAACTTTTTCAACAGGTAAGACTAGAACATTAAAAAAAGGTTAAAATACAGCGATTTCCACTGAGCACCCCCAGTCCTCAAAGCTATGTAAGACACAATTGTTCTGCATTTAATTCTACCTCCTTCCTGCTCTGTGCTACAAGCCCTGGATTTTGTAGAAAATGTCAGCCAGTGAAAGAAAAGTAGTTTGGAGAAGTACTTGATGCCATTGTGGAAACAGTAACACATATTAGTGTGTTTCTAAGTGAATGTGGCTTGCAGAGCACAGAAGGCATCAGCTGTTTTTGGGCACTCCACTTCTGTGGATCCCTGGTTTCTGATGATGCTTGTGTCCCTGACCTGGCTGGAATCCGTGTCCTGTCTCCCAGCAGACACACTGACATCAGCAGGAGCGTGTCTTGTGTGTCTAAAGAAACCAAAGTTTCAAAGAGCTGGTTTTCTGTTCTTGGAACAATGTGCTCCTTGTATCTATCTGTGTGTCCATCCTCTCCTTCTGAGGGCAGAGAGGGGCAGCTCTGCTCACCAGGGAGCATCGTGGGCCACGCCAGTGCCGCCAATCCGCAGCATCCGGCAGCACCAGCAGCAACCAGGCACCTGGAGTTATCCTCACCTGCAGGCAAAACCAGTCCATTAATCTCTTGTATGTCAAGCAAGGTGAATCAAAGCTTGTATTTCAGGCTGCCTTCCTAAATGTCACCCAGAAGTTCCTGGTTGAAACCATCAAAATTGAGTTTGCGGACCTAATGGTTGGCCGTGAATTAAATCTTTGTGTTCTGTCAGAGGAAAATATCAACAAGCTACTAATGGAAATTCTCTCCTTGGAAAATAGTCCCTTCCTTGAAGACATTTGAAGGCTGAGGTGTAGCAGACAGCCTGTCTGCCTCTCTCAGGTCTTCATAAAGCTCATGCCAGGAGCCTGGAAGCAACATGCTAAACTGTCTTTAAGACTACTTCTTACTTCCTCAAGCTGTGACTTCTCTGCTTGTGTTTTTTCTATAGGTGTGTAGATTTCCTTTCTGGATTTGGGCAGCTCTAGGAGTAATAGTGTCAGGAAAAACTTATTCCAGTTTACCAATATCAGTAATTCAGAGTGCTGTTGCTCTTAACCAGCATCTCTGTCTAGAGCTAATTGATAAACCTGCTTTTGGGGAGACAGCTTGTTTTTACTGGTGGGGAGGAGGGGCTGTGAGTTCTGCTACAGCCTCATGTGAAGTAGGGCTGTTCTGTTGAGCAATGGTATAACACTTCAGAAACTGCTTTAAAATGAATTGTAATAGTGCTTTAAAGTTAAGTTTTGTCTTGTTAAACCGAAAATTCTGAGAAGTGAGACTTCTGTTTAAAAAAACATGGCAATCATCTATATTATCATAAGTTACTGATTGGAAATTTGTCCAGTGAGCTGTCTGAAAGCATTTTTTCTCTTGTAATGATTTGTCTATTACACAATTCTGCTTCCTGACTGCCACCAAAACCATACTCTGCTGAAGTACCTGTGTCTCAAAGAAACAGTTTGTTTAAGGGGGGAATAAAATGACCTTGAATGAGTCAGCACTTGAGTGTAGCAATCGTAAGCCTTCTGTGCTCTTTGCTTTCTAAAAGGAAATGAATTCTGGACCACAGGCACCATTCATTGCAGGGCACTTAATGGGCTCCATTCACATGAAAGATCATATATTCCTTAAGGGTTCAGCCCTGTATGGTTTGCTGTGTAAAAGGAAAAATACTATTTAATCATGCTACTTTGACTTTTCAAAAGAGTCTATCCTTTTTGTACACTGTTTTTTTGAGAGAAGAAAAATGATTCCTTCTGCTTTGGAGTGCTGCTTATGCAATCAGTGGTCAGTCTGTGCAAAGTGCCACTTCCTCCGTGGGTCACTGTTCTAAATTGCCTTCTGCCTTTTCCTGCAGTGTTTGATCTAAGGCATGTGGAGAAAGCTTCCAGCCAGGGTTTCTGCAGGATTGTCCTTAGAAAACCCTTCTCTCTGAACTTGCACCTTCCCCAAGGAAATGTGTTAATTCTTTTTATCTCTTTTGGTTAAAGGCTGCGAGGATTGAGTTGGGTCTTGATGGCCCTACATGATCTGAGCGCAGAGTCTGGGTGCTCTTCCTTGGATGCAGAATGAGGAAAGTGCTGAATATCTCAAACTTTCACTTTTCACCTGTTCAAACTTCATTTAAAATAAACTATATAGGGTAAGCTTATTTGTATATTTTAAGAAATCAGATCTCTTAAAAAAAAATTACTCCGTCCTGAAACGTAGTGATAGGCTAAAATGAGTTTATACTTGAGGTTCAAAAAAGAGCAGGGGACGTGGAGAAGTCTGAGTTAAAACCTAGTTAATCCCCATCTAGTCTCTAATTACATCCCTAATTCCAGCATCTGTTTGCCTTGAGTTTTTTTATGTTCCCATACAGTTTCTTGAGCAGCTATAACCTTGTGTGTGTTGTCAGTCAGTGATGTTGCGACATACGTGTCATGATGTTTGTATTTTTCAGTGTTAAAAGGAGATGCCTGATTTTTTGCATAAATTCAGCTTTAGTGAAAGATGCTTTGCCTGTTTCCCCTTGTGAACATCAGGCTGTTCTTGCAGTAGCACTTCAAGGGTTACGTTGGTGTGGGTCAAGTGTGGTTTAAAATAGGATTCTTCTGAGACCAGGCCTGGAGGCTCTGAATTTCTTTCTCAAAGAACATTTTGATCTTCTGACAAACTGTTACTTCTGAATTTCTTGGTGCTTCTTATTTGCAGCTAACCTTTGGAGAACTAGAATGATAACACACACTCTCTTCTTTGTGTTTTGTGAATATGCCTCCCCTGGTGAGTCGATGGCTTGTACTTTTTTTGAAGTTCAGATGAAATCATTAAAAAGAGTTTTCTGTAAGATGTTTGGAGAGGTGGAATTTTTCTGGTGTCATGTAATAAAATGTGTTTCCAATCCTGCAGAAAGAGCCCTAACCCTTGCCTTGATAGGACTTTACACAGGAGAGAATCAAGAGCTTGTAGTCCCTTGCAAGCTGGAGATTTTATATTTGCTCACATGCTGCAAATGCTATTCTGACAAGTTTGTGCATATGTTGGAAAAACACCATGGCAGAATTTCAGATATCTCTTTAGATAACCTATTTTTCAGTCGTAAAATTTTTGTGAAAAGGAGCTCGCATGTGCAGCATCTGTTGATGTAATGAACCTGAGTGTAGTTCTTTATTACAACTGCAATACAAAGAGGGCTCCCAGCAGCTGACTGGGATTTTGTCGAAGATTTCACTCGTTCAGTTGATGATCCTGCCAGTGCCCCATCCTTTTGCTTCATTGAGGGTCATTTATATGGACAGCAGCTTCTCATTTCACAGGGTAAATAATTATTTGTCTGCCTTATGTGAAATAACATCAGGAGGAGGGTTTTCAACAGCTCGTCTTGGGAAGACATGGAGGGGCAGGTGTGGGGAAGGTTACAAAATCAGCCAAGGGGATGTATCTTGTTTGTGTAGGTATAAAATAGATTGTGATGCCATGACCCCATGCATGTAAAGCTTGAGATCTTAAGGGCCTGAATTGTTTGCATCCTTGTTTAATAAATGAGCCCATGTTACTCTTGTTTTTTCTGGGAGCCAGACAATAGCTACTGTCTGACTGTTGTGGGAATATGATCATGGGGTGCAGAGGCAAGGTCTTAATTTCTTACTCTTGTTACTTTTAATCTCTTGTGGCTGCTGTGATGTCTGCTCTGGCATCCACTTTTTGAGTGACACATCAGGAAAGAAAAGATGTGATGTTGCTTAATGGGAAGTGTTGGACTTCAGCACTCCACTGCCAAGGAAGAGTCACCATCATTCAAAAGTAACCCTGACAGTGTTGGCTTTCAGTCTGAATGCTCTGTGTGGCATCAGTTTGGCTCCCTGGGCTGATTCTCCTCCAGAGTGGCGTCCTGCTACTCCACACGAGGAGTGACCCACCTTTGTGGCTTGCCAAAGTCCTCAGAAAAATCCTGGTTCTGGTATTTAGCAGAATGCTTCAGGTCAGAGCCAGTTAGCTGGGTTTGCATGAAGGTGACTTGGATTATCTTACCTTAGCGAACATGATGATCAAGCACTCTGAGGCACTGAAACTCTTTTATTATAACTCAGTAGCTTTTAATACAGTCATAAATAATAGCACAGCTCGTTGAGCAGAAGGATAAAAATCAAGGGAGTTCAGTGGTAAGCCAGCTTGCATTTCCTTCATGTAAGTCAGCAATTTATTATTATTTTAGGCTGTGTCTAATGTTCATATTACTGGTGTGAATAAAATGGATGCACCTGGAGTGCTTTATTCTTCTGCTTATTCAAGCCTTCCATATTGGGGCTGACATGAGACATCATCAGCTGTAGGCAAAGTGGTATAGAGCCCAGCTGAGTCCTTCTCATTCTTTATTAACTGTAACATGTAGAAGCTCAGGGCATGTTAGCAGTGTGAAACTGGTTTGAATTAACACCATCTTCATTCTGTTGCTTCTTCTGGTGGCTCTGCATGTTTGCTGTAAAGCAGATCTCCTCCAATCAGTTGTGTTGCAGGACTAGTGTCCTTTGTGCTTGTAGCCAAGTGTGTTGCCAAGTGCTTTGTTAAAATAAATGATCCTTTTGGAATTATTTTCACTCATATTTTGGGATGCCTCTTTGAAAGTTTTAGTAGGAAGACTTTCCAGTTGATGTTGAAAGCTGTTCCAGCAAGCACTGGCTGAGTTTAGCGTGTTTGTATTTCACATTGGGCTCATGATTGGTGCCATGCTCTTGGTATGTGCTGTGTAGGTGACCTTGAGAGCAGCCCCACATGTCCCTTGGAGTTATGTGAACAGTGAATGGAGCAGACTTTCAGTTGATCTTTTCCAGACAAGTAGGTCAGAAATGTAGATGTCTTTGAACAAGTAAGCAGCAAGATGTGGAGGTTGAGCTTGATGACCTTTAAAGGTTCCTTCAGCCCAAGCTATTCCATGACGTCCTGCTGATGTACAGCATGCCCCTCAAAAGAGGAGATTCTTTTCTGTAGTAATCCAAGAGTTGCATTTGAGTTTACAAATGACTTTTATTTAAGAAAGAGAAGGATACAGCTGTTCTGTGTGTGGCATCTGGGTGTTTGATAGATTTTTATCTGGTGCCATCTTTACATCTCTTGTGCTTCAGTGCTGAATGTTGAAGTTTTGTAAATAAATACTTCAGTAGCCCACAGGCAATATTCTGAACACCAGTTCATTCTCACAGGCTAATGCTGTGGATGTGAAAGACTTGTAAATCAATCTCCCTTCTTGCTTAGCCCCAAAATGCCAACAATTGCACTCCTCCACACTGGAAGTTATCTTGGCACAGGTATGTGTCCATGTGCTATATATTTGAACAACCCTTCACAAACCTTGTAGTGACAAATGAGATCAGATTTGAGGGTGTGAGGTTTTAAGATTTATGAAGGTAACAGGTTGGGTGCTTTGCCCACTCTTATACTTTTTATTTATGGTTCAGGCAGAAGAGCCAATATTAAGTGAGCTTTCACCTGTAGAAATCAGTATTGCATGGCACATTAAGAGGAGTTCATGCAGGGGCAAAGTAGATTTACTGCATTAAAATCTCGAAGCTACTTGTATTTTATTTTGTAAAGTTGGGCAAACAACGTGTGCCATTCTGCACATGGGTAACTACATCTCTAGGAAGTTGATAATAAGGAATTTTATTTAGAAGTCAGCATGTGCTGTGTTTCTTACTCTTTTAAGCTTAGCTCTGGTTAACTTTTAGTCACCATCTTTTATAAAACTGATTTCAATTTTCTCCATTATTCATTTTGTGTGAAAGGTGCCATTATTTTTACCTAGTCCCATTTGTGTTCTCGTTTGACAAATGAGTTATAGATGAGCAACTTGAGCAAAACCAGGTGTGCTGAAGGATGCCTCTTCTCCCTTGTGGAAACTGCATACTCGGGGCTTCTCAGGAGCTGAGAGAAAACTCATGTTCCTCCTTTTGTACAGCAGAGTGCATTCTCTCTTGGGTCTGGGCTCCAGAAATGTATGCAGGATCTCCAAATCCTGTGCATTTGTGAAGGTTGATGTGATTTAAGGAGCAGTCTGACCTCAGGGGCCTTCTGAGCAGAGCATGGGCATTCTGCACCTCTTCTCTGCCATGGGAAATGCAGTAAGTCATTAAGACACCCATTTTTGCAGCTGTCTTACAGTGCAGTGGAGATCTGGGAGCTCTCATGCTCTGTGCCTCAGGTCTAGCAGGGGTTACTATGGGCTGGAGCAGTGCCAGGGTCAGTCACCCCTGGGAAATGTCACTGGCAGTCCTGCCCAGGCTGGCAGTACGTGACTGCCACTCCGAGCTGGCCTGGCTAGCACTGTGCTTGGCAACCCCTGAAGGAAGATAAGATTGGACAAATTCTTTTACCCCTCTAATGTGACTCTTTCAATCCACAGTGATCTGTGTTAGAGTGGTCTGGTAAATCTTTTATTGGTGCTGCTTGGGCTGTAGCAAGGGTGGGGGATTGTGCTGGGGCTATGGAAGGCTTTGCAAGGGGAAGCTGGCAGAATAGGTGGCTTCAGACCATCTGCCTGGACTGGTTTTGGGCTTTCAGGCAGCTGAAATATCTGTGGTCCTATGACTGTGCTCCCTCTTGAATTCACATCTCTATGCCAAGGAAATTTTGGAAGCAACTTTATGTCTATCTTTGACAGTTCCTGTGGGGAGGAGTCATCAGTGTCCTCCTGCAAGTAATCTCAAACCCTCTAGTGCTGATGCAAGTGCTGCTCAGCTTCCTTCTGAGAGAGAAGGGTGGCAGAAGTGGACCTAAACACTTGGTACTTGAATTAAGCTTCTCACCATGGTAGTACCATAAAACTTGTGTGTCAAGTATAATTGTGTGGCTGCTGTTGTTGCCTGTGAAGTCACAATATTTATGCTCTGAAGCACCTGGGGTAAGGAAAATCATTGCAAAATACTTGTGCCTGACATTTTACAGAGTCACTTGCTTGTCTGTCCTAAAATGTTGCAATGTTTTTTTGGTATCTTTTCAGAAACTGTATGAAATAAAAATGTATGGCATGTGTGTTGGGAAATAAATGTTGGTTTCCTAACAGAAAAGTAGCAGGACTTCAAAGGACCTAATTCTGACTGAAAGCCACGCTTGTAGAATGGCAGCCAGCAGGCCACTAACTTGCAAATTACATCAGTTCCTGTCTCCATGAATACATTTGACTAAGCTCTCTTTAATTTCCTTAGATACCATTGTCATGCTTCTATAGCTAAAGCACAGTTTTTAAATACTAATCTACAAAAACTTTGTTGTTGTTTGCTTCATGGCTTTCCCTTGGATGAAAAGTCACATTGCACAGAGGAATTTTTGGTGATGGACTGAACAATCCCTAGTTGTGCAAATGATAATTCTGTACAATGTGCCTTTTCTTTTTCATAACTTTGTGCTTGAAGATGAGGGTTGGATCCACTTACTTAGACTGCAATCATGATGCCAGATCTTAAATAACTTTCTCCTATCTGCTTTAGTTTTCAGGTTCAGAGGGGTTTGGGGTGAGTTAGGTAACCAGAGAGTTTTGTTGTGTTAACTGATGTAGTTTACTTGTGTTTGCTGTGTCCTAAGGTAAAATGATGGAATCAGCTCACCATGGTTGTCATTCCCCAGTCAGTACAAGTTACTTTTCATCTTTTTCTTGCTCTTGGGCTTTCTGGTCAGTGTTTTTCTGGCCATTTTTCCTGGGTAATAGGCTAAAAGAAAAGGGAGCAAATGTACTGTAGAAAATGTGGCATTGAGGGGAGAATGGCAGCTGGAGAAGTTACAGAAAAGGTTTATCTATTACTAAATTCACAGTGGCCCTATGGGGAATCACAACCTAATCAACCTAATTTTGATGACATTGTAAATGAGGTGGCTGTTCCATCTTGGAGGACTGGGAAGGTCTCAGAAGGCAAGAGGACTGAACTTCTCATGTGAAGCTACTTCAGGCCACTGACGTCCGTAGAGGGGGAAATGTGATGTTGTTGTTTAATGATTGAATGCAGCATGTGAGAAGATGTCTTTGAGGATGAGTTAAACCATTGTCTGGCTGGTTATTTGGATTGCTCCAAGTTTCATGGTGGGAGGATACTTCCTGGCATTGCAGTGAAACCCATGATCAATATTTAATGAAGTTAATTTAAGGGGTTTTATGGTCTTTAGGATTTTCAGACTTAGTGAGCAACATGTGGTGAATATGATTAAAAGAATCTTGAACCTGTACTGGAAAACTTTAGCAGAATAAATCACTCTTACTGCAAGTGGCACTAATTGATTATCTTTCTCAGATGCCATTCTCCTCAATTTTTTTTTTCCCTAGCGACAAAGAACAGACACTTATTTATACAGCTCCCTATTTTTATTCACAGTCCTAGAAAATGACTTGTTCCTGCTGTTGTTGGGTTTTTATACTTGGAAGTGATGGGTTGAAGCAGCTTTGAAGCCCAGGACTAGCATGATTAACTGGCATGGTTGTGCCGTGGACTCAGCTGAAGCCTGGAGCCCTTGCAGAACACATCAGTGGATGTGTTTTTCTTTGGGTACCATTAATTGTTAAATGACACAGAATTTTAACCTTTCTTAAGAATCCCATGACATTTAGCTGTCCAGGCAACAAAAAGTTCTATTGAACTGAGAAAACTGACCCAAAAGTATTTTACTTGTAATTGTAAACTGTAAGTCCTAAGGCAATTTGCTTGAAACAAATGGTCTTTTAAATTAAAAAAAAGAAAAAAAAAAGGAGGAATGGGATAGGAAGAAGAGCCTTACTCCCCCTTGGTTCACTGTCCTCTGAACATGTCTGGTATGTCCCTGCTTAAATAAAGCATTGAGTGCTTCTGCTTTACTGTCACTGGAAGCTTCAGGGATGTTTTTGGTGAGAAGAACCTTCTGTGTGGTTTTGGGAGCAGGAATATGGCCCTTCCCAGCTCGTGGGGGCCAGAACAGTGGGGCAGTCGGAGCTGCTGGCATTGTAATGGCCCTTGGTTGCTCATGTTGCACCAACAGAGCGTTTGGGGCATCTTAAACTTTGCTTTGAAAGCAGCAGTACTTGGTGATGTGACAAGATGTGATTTGAAGTAGTAACTGGGATTGGAAAAGCAATACTTGGTGTTCCATCTTCAAGAAATACTCTCAGCACAAGACCTGCTGGGTTTGTGCTTGCTTCCAAGAAGTTAACCCATTGCAGAGAAATCAAACCTGTGCAAGGACAAATTCAGGAGTGATTAAGTAACCCAGACCACCTAACTGAGCCTGGTTACCTTCACCCAGGTGTACCAGTGATTCAAAGCTTGAGCCTACAGCAATTAATTGACTTCCAGCTGTAGTTGAACTCCATGATCTTAAAGGTCTTTTCCAACCTAAATATTTCTCTGACTCTATGACCTTGAAACTTTCCTAGAGGATGAGTGATAGTAATACCACAGTTCATTAAATATTTTTATTCTGGTGTCAGTCTCCTGTTAGTTTTTATTGTTAGCCATTTAGTTTGTGTATTACACTGTTCAAAACACATTTGCCAAGCCATTAGGCTGCCCTGGGCTGTGCCTGCCCAAGAGTGAGCTCTCCTGGGTGCATCTCCAGGAGGAATTTGGTCCGTGCAGCACTGTTCCAAGTTCTTGCCATCTTCAGCAAGTCGTTAGTGAATTAAGTCTGAGTAATTCCCAGCAAGACTCGACAGAAGGAGCAAGTATCAGCACTATTGTTTCAGTTGTTTGTGTTGGCTTCTTGCAGAGGAACTACTTGAGCCATGTCCTTTGTGCTTAAGCACACAGCTATGCTTTATATTTAAATTCCTGAGCCCCACATCACTTAATGGGAAATATTTTTACTTTTGGAAACCGAAGGAAGTGTGTGGGTCTACTCAGAGTTTCTGTCACTGATGCGTAATATAATGTGGATTTTGAAGAATGTCACCTGAAGTACACCTAAAATTCCCACTGATACGGTGTGTGTGCTTAAAGCTAGTGGAAGTCATTGATTAAATGTTTGCTTGATTGATACCAGAGCCAAGGGTTTGGAAATCTGCTCTATTTATGTGGGTTATTTTACTGTTCTTTCCGTGATGTGGAAGAAAATAGGCAGTTATTCAGATACTTGAACTGTATGTATGCACTGAAATCAGCAGTCAGATTTCAAGATGAGTGTAGGTATGAGAAAGCCTTTCCCCTGCTTCACATAATGTGGTTCTCCAGGGTATTTATTCCAAAGTGTGAGGGATGAGTGCTGAGTAATCAGGGTGGCTCCATCCAACACTTTCCTGCCCAGCTCAGCCTTGTAGGGCCTATGCTGGGTTACCCATGGGTGCATCCAAGTTGGTTTCTTTCTGCTGCTATTCTCTGTGCCTCAGCTGAAGAAAAGAGATCCTCCTCAGTGTCAGCATGGCAAGAGCAGATGGAGCTTGAGTGGCTGACAGAGAGACTCAGTGCAGGGGTGCCTGGTGCTGGGGCCAGCCCATGGAGACAGTGGAGATGCTGCTGAGCTGCCACTGAAGGCTCTTCTGGAACTGAACCGGTTTTGGGGCTCTGCTTCTCAGGCAGTGTTTTACTCTTGTAGCCAAATTCTTGTGTTACTATGCTGTGATAAATTTAGCTTTTTTGCTGTCTTGTCTTAGCTCATTTCTGAAGTTCTGTGGATGATAATAATAATTCTTACATCTTGTTTGTCAGTACTAAAATGCCCCAAAAGAAATGTTCTACTCAGTTGAGTTACAGTGCAGCAAAACTTTGGTTGAGATTGCTGGAGCTAGAGGGTTAGAGATCCAGAGGATTTGGTTTCAAGCGGGTTTATTTTTCCTTTTATGTTCTTATTCAGTCACATTTCTTAAGGCAGTGTATCCAAACCAATAATTTGTCATCTTGCACTTTGCCTCTCATGGATTTGGACGAACAACAAGAACTATTCTTCACCCAAAATGCTAGAAGGGGCTGAGAACCAAAATTAGATCTTAAGTCAAAGGTTTTATTCTTGGTTTCAAGTTCAGGGCAGCGGAATTTCATTGTAGGGTTTTTTTGCAGCTCTTCGCTCATGAGATATTTTGTCAAAAAGGAAGAGTGCTTTATGGCTTATCTGCAGGGTGACTCTGGGACATCTTGGGACATTTGCCCAGGAAGGCACATTTAGGTTGCCTTTGATGTCGAGTGCAGAACAAGGTGCTCTAGGCCAAAGACAGATTCTCAACAAACAGCATGGAGTTCATTAGGGTAGTCCTCACCAGATTTCCATGATGGAACTCCTAAGGCAACCCAGGAGATCAGCCAGTGACAAAACAGAATCAAACTCAAATTTCTTCTGTGTAGGCAGGCAGGCCTCACACTCAGCCCGTGCAGGAACAGTTCAGGCTGGTACAGCTGTCAAGGAAAAGCACGTGGAAAGCTGCCTCAGTCCTGTGGGAATTGTTACATCGACATCTCCATTCTGAGCTTAATTTTATGGTCTTGTATTTGAATGTGAAAGTGTGTTTGAGCAGCTGTGGATTAAAAGAAGTGTTTAATCCTTGAATATCTTCTTTTTCTCATTTTGGAGCAACTTAATGACAGAAAAGGCAGTTCTCTGTGTTTTTGGTTCACTGCTGGACTTGTGTGAGCTTGTGACATGTGAACTCAGAACTTGCCTTCCCTGATATGCTGAGAACAGCACAGGCCATTAAAAAAATTAAATTAATAATTGATTAGCAAAATAAAGTATTCTAATGTAGAGTAGCACAACAAAGTTGCAGGGAGAGTATGTTCTTGTGAAATAAGTTTGTGTTTTGCCAGCAAAAATCCTGTCAATTAGGCAGCACATGTTTCAAAATTCGGCATGTAGTGGATTCTGTTAAATGTGTTGGTATGTATTATAAATAATAGAGTATTTGATGATACAGGGTTGAGGTGTGGAACTTGGAACTTTGCTGGTCTCTCTCCTGGGAGTGTGAAGGGTGGACAAGTGATGGGTGCAGAGGAGAGACTTTGCTCCATCCTGGGATGGAGAACAGCAGAGGAACCTGATGCCTGCGGAGGAAAAAGAATGTGCAGGTTCTGTCAGGCAGGTAGGGCTTGGTTTTAAAATAACACATTCAAAGAGAAGTGTTACAAAAATAACTTGTTTACTGACAAATTCATCTACTTGGAAGATGAAAATTTAGTGAAAAATTGACTTACCTGGATAGTGTAGCTCTTAGCACTGATGACAGGAAAATCGATAGTGCGATTTGGGACTGACAAAGTAAGTGCTGTACTTATCACAGTGTTGTCTATTTATACAGTGCAACAAAGCAGATTAAACTTACTAGAAATGCTATCTTAATGTGCATCTTTTGAGCAGAGATTTCAGAAAATAATGCCAGTTGGGCAGGTTTTTTTTGTGTTTGAGCGCAGACTTCTTCAAAGAGCTGGGTAGAAAGAAAAAGTAAGTTCTGGAAGGCGTCGGGACTGTGCCCAGGTTCAGATAAGTGCACTTGGAACATGCATTAGCCCTTTGTCAGACATTCCTGAATTGGAAAACTTCTAGATTGAGGCAGAATTAATGGCTTTGGAGCACCAGGGAAGCTGAGGATGAGGCAGAGCTTTTTCAAGTGCTTCACATTCCACTGCAGGTCCTGGGCTGTGCTGGGAAGCTGAGGACAGGACTGCAGAGCCCTGTGGGTTTATCCAAGGCACCCACTGCCAGGGAATATGTGTTAGACTCATAGGGCATTTATTCAGTTATTTCTTACTCTGTACTTAAAAACTTTTAACCTTACTGCTAAAGAAAACTACCATTGTGTGTTAGTAGGACTGGAACGAAAGCTGAATAGCAAATCCGCCTTGAGCGAACTGTCAATCTGACTTTGATAGCCCATCACTTAAAAGGTCCTTTTATGTTTATGAAAAAGCATGACATCAAAGCCAGGGGAAAAAAAAAAGTACCAATACTTAGAGTTTAACTTAAACTTGCATAACTTCCAAGAAAAGGCTTTGTGTGAACTGTTTGTTTGTCCACTTGCATGGCTAATTAGCGTAGGTTACTAAAAGTCTGAGCAGTGGCCATCAAGTTTCTTCTGCTCTTCTGGGGTTTGTTGTGCTTCCATATGTGGATCCCTCAAACTGGAGTAGTACAGACAGAGGATACTGCAGTTGCTTCTCTTGCAACCTCTAGGTAGCATGCTGGAAATGCTTGAGTATAACCATTATCAGGTGAGTTGTTATTGGAGACTTTTTGTAAAACCTGTTGCTAAGAAGGTGTACAGTGTACAGGAAACCCTTTTCCTCTGGTGATTTGGGTGCTTTATTTAATTTCTTTCACGCCAGTAAGTGGGGGCCGTGCATGGTCTCTTGTAACAGCAAAAGTCACTTTAATGGAACTGTTTTAAACCAAAATAACTTCTCAGCTTATTGCTGTATTTTGTGTTGATTTCTAGGTTCCGATAACATTAGTGATCAATGAAAGGTAGCAAAGGATTTCCAGGATATGGTGGAAAATTTTTAAGGGGAAAGAAATGACTTTTCTTCTCTTGCTTATTTAGCGCGTGCAACAGTTGTTCCATATGAGGATTTTCATATTTTGTATGTAAAAAATTCCTAAGTACTGAGAAGCTTATCTTAAATACAAAAATAGCTGTTGCTGACGACAGTGATTGATCTGAACTGAAACACTTCTTCTCTTGCATCTTATTTGCATGATGTGTTTATAAACAGGCTGTCTTATTTGTATATGATTTAGGCTGTATATCTGAGATATAAATAATCTGTAGGCAGAAAAAGGTCTCTTTGTTTCTTCTTTTATTTTAACCAAAGCATTAATTTAAAAAAAAACCCCAAATATTCAAAAGCTAAACTACCAATAAGAGACCTTTTATCTCTCTGTTAAAATTTGACACTGGATTAAGGATAGCAATCCATACTTGTTGATTTCAATTGTTAGCTACTGACAAGTAAAATGAGTCCTGCAGTACAAGTCATTTCTCCATATTTTAGTGAAAACTAAATGTCACGTAGCTGAAGGTCTGAACTCCGAGCTGCCTGTTCTGGCGTATCTGTATCAACTGAAAACCTGAGCGTTGGTCTTAAGTGAGAAATGTCATGTTGTAGAAAAATAGCTGGAACTTCTTGGTGTACTGGTAATAAGTCAGTTGTTGAAAGACCAATTTGTAAACTGATTTCTTGCCACCACATGTGAGTTATTGAAGCACTGCGGACTTTGCTTTGTCAGATGGCTGGTCCTTATGTCACAGATACATAGCTCAGATCCATAGCACCTGCAGTGATGCTGTGAGACAATAAAATCCTTTTGTCCTTTTAAATTGTGTCATACAGGTGCAGACTCACCTTGAGAATCCAACCAAGTACCACATTCAGCAGGCCCAGCGGCAGCAGGTAAAGCAGTACCTCTCTACCACTCTAGCAAATAAACATGCTAACCAAGCCCTGAGCTTGCCATGTCCAAACCAGCCTGGGGATCATGTCATGCCACCTGGAACGGGGAGCAGCGCGCCCAACAGCCCCATGGCCATGCTCACCCTCAACTCCAACTGTGAGAAAGAGGTAAGAACTCTCCTGTTTTCACTAAAACACAGCTGGAATCTGCTTTAGTTGTTTTAAACCATGTTTTGCTCACTGTTAAGATGTTCTGTTTATCTTTTCTGTTCATCGTGAAAACGTAACTGCTACCTCTGTGTCTGCCTGATTAATAGATACTTTTGGCAGGAAACCCATGTCCCTCTAGCTTCCTCTCGTTTGAACTATTTTAACTAGTTTATATTTATTAAAACTACTTTTCTTGTTCCCCACCCTGTTGCTTGATGCACACAGTGAATAATTGACCTTTGGAGAATACAAAGCAGCTTTGTAAGCTGTAGCTTTCTGGAATAATGTTATTTATGGCTTGTTCGTCTAGAAAGTGCAAAGAGCATAGCAAAAATAACTTAAAATCCCAAAGCTATTTTGAGATATTTTAGGTATTTTATGGTAAAATTTGAGCAAGTCTCCTGCATAGCTGGAAGGCCAGATTGTTGCAGCTAATATGCCCTAAAATGTTACTGACTACTGTTCCAGTGCTGCAAATATGAGACTCCAATAGCCTGTGTCTAGAAGCCCTTTGCAACCTTGTCTTAATCTTTAATGGCAAAAACTGAGTTAGATACTACATGTGTGCTCAGGCTCCAAAGGAAAATGGTTGGGAAGCTAGTAACAAATACAAGAATCATGTCAGAATTTTTTGTAACATGAAAAGTAGGAGGCAGTTGTAGAGTTCCTCTTGTCCCCTCATTCCTCCTTCAAACTTAGGTGCCAGATTTTTAGTACAGATGCATTCCGTGAGCAAAATGTTGCACAGCTCAGAGAGACAGTTATTACAGAACATACTTTACACATGCAAGGGAAATACTTGTGCTCCATGGTTTAAAAAGAAATGAAAATCAGATATTTCCATCCTATTGTCCCAGCTGTACCCAAACATTTTTTTTTTTTTTCTTGAGGATATTTACAGCTTCACTTTGCTGTGTCATCGGGAACATGTGTGCATGACACTATTTCATTCGTGCTCTTTTTGGGACCGAGACTGTGCCATGAACTCAGATCCATGCTTTGCTTTTTCTTCTTCTTCTTTTTTTTTTTTCTTTTTTTTTTTTTTTTCTTTTTTTTTTTTTCTTCGTTTTTATTTCTGCAGGGATTTTATAAATTTGAAGAGCAAAGCAGGGTTGAGAGTGAGTGCCCGGCTCTGAATACACACTCACGAGCATCATGCATGCAGGTACTGGATGACACAGGAGGTGGAGCACATATCCCCTTTCTAATGAGCATGTTTCTTTCATGATATGTTGAAAAATAAACTTGCCCCACAGTGTCTTTAAGAAAGCTGAATATAAGATGTATTTAAGGTGCAAAACAGCAATGTTGTTTATTAGCATCAGTGTCAAAAGTGCATGAAGATACCTGGAAAAGGCTCATGCTTTTCTAGAGCTGTAATGCCATCACAGAAGAACACATCAACCATGCTTTAAGATCTTGCATCAGGAAATATTTTCAAACTGGATTTTCCAAGACTGCATGGATATAGTTTTGCCCTGACAATCTCTAAGTCCACGTTTCTATGCAGATCACACTTGTGTTTTAAAAAATTATATGAGAAGGCTTTAATCCATTTGTGGTAATTCATCCTTAGTAATTGCCCTTTTATATTTTCATTCTTTTTCTTAAAAATAAGGGGTTTTTATTTCTTACCAGAATCAGTAACAAGATGTTGGGTATGGGCTGTAACTGTTAGTTCCTTTCTTGCCCTCACTTCCAGTCAGTGTAATTTGTTGTGATCACACTTTCTGGAGCTGGTAAAAAAATCCCATGTACTGCTACTTTTATCATCACCATTATGCATTGATTTTGTAGATCTCTGTCATTTAAGCTCCTTTTTATAATGAGCAAAAAGGAAATAGTCCTGTCCTGAAACAGTCAATCCTACAGGACAGTTCAGAGCACCTGCGTGGGTGTTGTGAAAGGCACTTTCCTCCTGCAGGAGCTTATGGAGGCACCTTCCAGCCCAGCCCTTGAAAGAAGGTGTTTTGTACCACCTAAAATCAGCTCTGAGCTGCCCCTGGGTGGTGCTTCCTGGGAGGGTGTATGAGGGACACAAATCCAATGGATTCCGCTGTCAAGAGCCAGCAGCAAATCTTTGCTCCCTCTCCTTCCCTGCAGCTGCCCAGGGCTCTGTGCTCCTGGTTTTGGTCCCGTTTTCTGGAGGGGAGGCAGCAGTGCTGCAGTGGGGACAGGGAGTCATAGAGTCATTTATTCCCCAGGCAGCTTCCCGTGGTGCTGCAGGAGCAGCGTGTCCCAGGCAGGCAGGGCAGGGTTCCTGCTGCTGGGAGGAGGGGGTTGGACCATGGAGCCCCAGCTCTGCCATGCCCTGAGTGCCCTGCCTGGGTAGCACAGCTACCTGAGGGATTGCACAGTGCACAGGCACCTGTGCTGTGTGGCTCGAGTGCTTTGCCTGTGGTTCTCCCAGTGGTTGTGGTAACTGTTCTGTTCCTCTTTGTCCACCTTTCTGCTACAGATGGATGATGTGATCGATGACATCATTAGTTTGGAGTCCAGTTATAATGAAGAAATCCTTGGCTTGGTGGACCCAGCCCTGCAAATGGCAAACACGGTACAGCAGTCCTTTCTTCTGGTTTCCCTGTTAAGTTTGAGTGGTTTTCCTTGAGAGGAAGCAGAACTGCAGCAGGACTTTTCTTCCTTGCAATTAAGTAGTTATTGCATTGTTACACAGTGAGTAATTTGTTTCCCTTTGAAGAGCTTAAGGTGATACAGCTGCGAATTTAAAAATACAAGCTGGAGTCAGGTCGAGAGAATACAAAGGACAATTTTGCTTTTCTTATTTCAAAGTTAGTGATGAGAGGATGGCAACAGAGGAGTAAACTGCACTACCAGGAGTAGCTCATTCCCCCTGATACTGAAGATTGTCATGGACTTTATCTTTGGCTTCAGAAAAGAAGGAACCTCTGGCATGCCAGGTTCCTGAGTGTTGTCATATTCAAGTAAGAAATCGTATGCCATGTGTTAGCATCCCTATTCAGAGACACTTCCTGTTATCTCTAACATCACAGCTTCATCTCTGCCTGATTTCAAGTGGGGAGAAGTCCCCAGCTAGACAGCAGCAAAGATGTTACAGAATTTAGCAGGAGAACAGAAAATTTTAAAAGCAATCTTCCAAACAAACAAAAGGGAAGGAATAAAGAAGGTTGAAAACTGAACAAGGCAGGGGATGTGGGAAGCCTGTGATAAAAGTCAGAGCTGCAGAAAGCGCTGAGGGAAGGCACAGGTGTCCTCCAAGTGGCTCTTTTGGTTTGGTTCACATTGCTTTGAGAATTAATTTAATCATACTTCTGGCATAATCTGATTTTGATCTTCTGTGGAGGGTAGCTCCAGTGAATTTTTTGCCTTAGGCTTAAGTGCTGTTAGATCTGGCTGAGTAGATGTCTGCCAGTGCTGGCGTCTGTTTCTGTTTCATCTAGTGCCAAAATGTAGAGCTTACCACAGAGCAGTGATTTTGTGGCACAGGTTTACATTTGCTGACAGTAGTTGTCTGATGTCATGTTAACCCGGTCCTGTGCTCCCACAGATTCCCACAGCCCTCTCAGAGACGTGGTGGATGACGCAGGAAGCGGCCCACCAGCTTCCCTTCCTAAATAGCGCCCTTTGAGAGCTCAGGGAAATAGCTGCGCCCTCCTGCTACAGGGAATACATTTTCCTTTAATCTAAGATGACTTGCAAAGTGCAGCTGTCCTGGAATTTGAGGAAAAACCTCAAGAAACTGTCAAAAGATAGCTTTCAAAAAGTTCAATCTGTTTTTCAATTTTTTTTTTTCCCCTTTGAGGGATGAGGTTCTTCTGGAGTCCTTTCTCTGAAGTTGCATTGGGTTGGGACCCATTCATTCAGAAAGGGCTTAGATATCTTTATGCTGTTCTTTTCTTTTTCACAGGGACCCCAAAGTGACTCTTTGCTTCCAGACAGGGATAGAGGGATGTTCTTCACTCTTTGGGTGCAAGGAGCCCCTGTAGTCAATGTTTAGGGTAGTCTGCATCCCTCCTGTGTTTTGCTGTGCTTGCTGCATGGCAAGAAGCCTTGTGAAGACTGCCTGATCCACATTTACTGTGTAACTTCAGGATTTTCCCACTCTGTGTGGTGAAGTCTGAAAGATAAGGATATGAAACAGTGAAATGAAGTCATCTTTACAGAGAAGTTTAAATAACTGGGGGGGAAAAAAAAGCATATTTCAGTCTCTGAATCAGCCTAGTACCAGTCCTGAAGAGATGGAAATTGAAAGATGTTTCTCAACAATTGGTTTAAGGAAAAAAAAACAAGCCAGACAATTTTCTTTTGGGAAATAACTTAGCTCTTAAAATATGCAGCATTTTATTAATAAGGAATTAATGCCTACAAGACTGAGCTAAGTCGAGGTAGGAGAAATCAAGAAAGGAAATGGTCTCTAAAGAGACACAACCTATAAATAGCTATGCTGAGTGTGTGACAAAGGCAGTTGTTGTTCCATAACCAACAAAGAACAAAAGGACCAGTTTGTTACAGTTGGTAACAGTACTTAATTGATAAGCAAAATCAGAGATTTCTGTGCAGAGCAAGCTAAGGGAGTTTCCAAGTACCTTGAATTGAAAATGGCCCATTGCAATCAACTGCTTGTGAGAGTGTTTGTCAACTCTGGTATTGGGCAGAATAATATCTGTGGTGGAAAGTATCACAAAATGGTCGCTAGTTTATAGAGGAGGTTTTCTGCCTAGATGTCACCTGGTAATTGAATTAATGAGTACTGTGTAAAGTGCCCTTATGGAAATGACAATTAATTCATCCAGCTAATCAACTCCAGCCAGAGCCTGGCATGGAAAGCTCTCTGAATAGGTACAGCTCCACTTCTAAATGCGGCTTTCTTCTGTAATTTAAACTCAACAGCAGAGTTTTGTTACAGGGGCTGCTGCTGAGTGTGAGCTTGTGGGTCAGGGAATATCACAATACATTGTGGGCTGCATGAGCTGTGGTGCAGAACCCATTCCAGTGTGTGCTGGTACCTTAGAGACAGCCTTGTTGATCACACAGCTGATGTCTCAGTGATTTTAGACAGAATGTGGGTGCTTGTTTTGTTGGAGTAGTGGAGGAGAAATGAAAGCCTCAGACTCCCATGAATGTACACTATGATGAATCTGCAGTCATAATTACCATATTTCAAATTTCTGTTATATAAAAGCCATTATTAGGAAAAAAAAAAAAGAAGCAGATGCAAAGCAATAGGAAGATTGAAATTTGTTTTACTTGGAGTGTTTGTGCAATCTGTGATGCCAAGGCCTTGAAATGTGAAATCTCCCATGTGAAAACATTTTCAACCATACTGTTTCAGTGAAGATAACGTGCTAAACCTGGCATAAGCCACTCTTCCTTCATTTACTTTTTGGAAGAGTAAAGGTGGATGATCTGGCTGATGCTGTATTTAAATTTCTTCTTAGCCAGAAATAGCTGAGAAAGCTGTAAGGAAAACCATATTTAGGTTGGAAACATGCTAGAATTTGGAGAAGACAGGGAAGGAGCTTCCTTGGCTCCAGAAAATTCCGTGTCCTTCTCAAAGTTTGAGACTCCATCTTCCCTGTGAAATGGCTGTGGAAGTTTTGACATTTTCCCATCTTGTACTTGAGGATGGTGGTGAAAGGCTCGACTGTCATAGAGCTGGAATGTTTGCCAACTATGTGTATTTTTTTTGCAGTTTCTTCAAATAAGAAGCATTTGAAATAAATGCTCAGGTGTCACTGCAGTGGGCACATAAGAATCCCCTTTTGGTTTATTTTTTGCTTCATTTAAGTCTAATGGCTGCTTTTGTGTGTTCACCATACTGCTGTCTTGTGCATCTCAAACCAGTGCCCTCAGCACAGGGGTCCTCTGCTCTTTCCCAGTTCCCTAAACCCTGCACTAATGATTATTTTACCTAAAACTGATTTTATGCCTCTGGGAACTGTTATAAAATTGTGAACTGAGGATGTGCCTCGATTTTAACTTATCTTTAGCTGCAGGTATTTTATTTTTCTTTTCCCAGAGTGTTGCATGCACTTTATGTTTCTGTTTGAAAGGAATTAATACAAGTTAGTCCCAGAGATGTGACCTGCAGCCATTCTGGAGAAAAGGCCTCTCAGAGATTCAGACCGGGCATGGACCATGTGTAGGAAAATGTCACAACTGAAGTTTTGACCTGTGGAGATTGGGTGCTGGGGGAAATGGTCAGAGAAGGAAGCTGGTCAGTCTCTTTGCTCATGGATCACTGATTTAAGTGGGGACTGTTGGCATTTCCTTCCCCTAATGTGAATTTCCCTGATAAACATTCCTGTGGACAGCCTTTAGCAGCCATGCACATGTGCACATTCAGCAGTTGCTGCCTGTCTTCTCTGTCTGCTTTTGTGATCGCTGCTCACACTGGTCCTGTTTATTGACATGGAAATCTGCCTCATTGTTTGACACCTTTAGGGGAAAAAAATCACAAACTGTGGTAACAGTCAAGGTCTATGTTGCAGTAAGGAAAGCAGGTCCTTCACATTTCTTTACAACCTGGCTGCTTTACCCAGGCTTTGAGATGTCAGTTTTGAGTTTTCTAACAAAAAATCTTTTTTATTTCAAAATTCCATGAAGTTCCTAATTAGATTTCACATGTCTGGTTATGAACTTCAAGTCCTTGGGCTACAAACAAGGTCTTTGTGCTCTCCCCATGCTTGGGAGCATGAATAGGACGAGCACATCCAGGTCAGAAGGGTGTGTGATGCTCTTGCTGTGTGTGTGTCAGGGATGTGTTTGGGGGACCAAAGACACAAGGGTCAGCCTTGTACAGCAGTGGGATTGAGTGGTCACCCTGACACTAATGTGGGCAGGTCACAACCAGCACAGCTGTGACCTGAGCAGCATTATTAGATCCTCCTTTT
>VWYI01097620.1:226606-286071 GCA_013399455.1 Anthoscopus minutus | reverse complement strand
TTTTTTTTTTTTTTTTTTCTTTTTTAAATGAGGCAGACTCATAATGAGAGTTCAGTTCCATTTATTCCATTTATTCCTCTGTCTCATAAAGTTTGAGTCAGGGGACTTTGGTTTTGTTGGCCATGATCTATCTGTTCTTAAAACTATCAGCATGGCTTCTAGCTAGTGGTACTTTACATACCAACTCCTGTTTCATGTGCTTCCATATGGCAGAGAAATTTTCTTAGGTCCCAGTCTGGCAGGACCCATCAGTAGGAGTTTAATAGTCCTGGCTGTGACTCACTGCATTGTATTCACCAGTGCTATTTACATGGGTGCAAAGTTAATACCTACTCTAATCTCTGCAGGATCAGTGTCTTGGAGGGATTGGTTTTCTTTGCAGCAGTGATGATAAGAAGTGTTGCCACTCAGATAAGATAGCGAAGTGTTTTGTACCTGTCTTTTCAAAATCAAGTAAGAGATGGGTAAAATAATCCAGTCAGGATAATTGCAAGCTTCTTTAAAAATGTTTTTATTATAAAGGGATAGCTTTGATAGATCTTGCCGAAATACTGTTTCTGTATAAATCTGCTTGTTTAAATACCTAAATAAACACAGCAAAGTGAACAAGTAATTGAGGAAATTTACTGTAAAAATAATCTTCCTCCTACTGGTGCGTGTTCTTGTTATGTAAGGCAAAAAACAAAGTAAACTGAAATGTTTTCTGTGTAGGTAGCTTTCAAATCACATGAAAAATGTGATTAATTAATACAGTGTTCTTCCTCCAGCATGTGACAACTTGCAAAGTACTTCCACTCACGTATCCCTGGAAAAATGGGGGGGGTTTCTCTGGGAGAGTTCTGTAGGCTCTTTCAGATATGAGAGAAGTTTAAGGGATATAGATGTAATAGTTTTCGTGAAAAATAAGGCGTAAAAGTGCAACAATATCATCAGTATTTTACCTCTTCTGTTACCTCTTAATATTTTAAGTCTGCATATTTTTGAGGAGAGAGAGCAGCATTTTCCCAGTGTAGATGTTTTATCCCTCATGCCCATGAATATCTGTGGATTTTGCTGACCTTCTTGCAGGCTCTGTTTGCACATGGAAAAGAGCACAGATTACTTGGCATATCCTGACTCTGTTCTTCTTTACAAAGGCATTCTTAAAGGCAAACCAAATGATCCTTTTCCTTGTTTATCTTTTCCAGTTGCCTGTGTCTGGCAATTTGATTGACCTTTATGGCAACCAAAGCATGCCTCCTCCAGGACTAAACATCAGCAACTCATGTCCAGCTAATCTTCCTAATATAAAAAGGGAGCTCACAGGTAAATATATCTAAAAATACCACCTTGGAGTAATATTATCATTGTTTTGAATTCATAATTTCTGTTAAGAGAGAATTTGTGGGTGAACAGTTCCTTTCAGCCTGTGTATGTGTGTGGGCACGTGTGTGTTCACTGTGACAGGTTCATAAAAAGTCCTCAATTGTTACAGTCACACCTGCACTGTGTTGTGTTCCAGGAAGCTTCCATGCTTCTTTTCCAGACCTGTTTTCTTAGTTTGGGCTTACTGTTTGCTCTGTCAGCTCCAAACTTAAACAGCTTCACGTCTGGAGTCTCTGTGGGATTCATGCCAAGGAATGATAAACTTTGGGGCTTTACTTCAGTAGGGGACGGCAGTAATGAACAAATAACCTGGTTATAATGTGAAGTCTGGACATGTAGATCTTTTAAAAAGTAAAATTAGGTACTTGGGGGATTGGAATTTGATGATCTTTAAGGTCCCTTCCTACCCAAGTCATTCTGTGATTCTATGAATATGCATCACTAAATTAAAATGAAAATTAAGTGCTCCTTAAATATTTTATGCCTGTTCCTGCAGCAATGCTCTGAACAAGCTGTGGGAGGCAGGGGCAGGAGATTGGGACACTAAAACCCTCTTTTTCTCAGGCACATGTGTACAGGAGCAAGGTAGTTCGAAGCAGATAAAAACTTTCATATTCACAGGCACGTTTTATTTCTACTCACTTGGAAGGACATAACCACACAAAGGGTACATCCACAAGATATGGTTGTCTGTAGGCTGAACAAATGGAGATCCACTCTAGAACTGATGGTGAAATCAGATTAATGCCCAGAAATACCTGTTCTTAAGCCCAACAGAGAATCACTGACCGTGCAGTAGGGTAGGGGCCTGGTTTCTTTCTTGTCTGTCATCTTTCTGGGTTTCTCTTGTGAAAACTCAGAGGCTGACTCAGTTGCAAAGCAGGTTCTGGGCAGGAATTAGTTTAAGCAGAGCAGTTTTAATAGGCCAGGAGGAAATGCCACCTCTCTGAGCTGATGGATATTTGCATTTGTAGGACAGCACAGAATTTGAACTCAGCACCAAAAAAAGACACACAGAGCACACAGTGATTTGTGGCTGCTAGAAAAAAGCAAAGCTTCTACAGAGATGGAAGCGTGTAGAGGAGGGTGGGAAGGGAGAAGAGCTACCCAAAGTCCTGCATTACAGGCAGTTTTGTTGCCCCAAGTATAGAAAGTTCCAGGAGCTGTAGGCTGCAAACTCAGCCCAACTTGCATATACAGACTGGTGGGTTTGCTGCAGGTTGTTGTGTCAGACTTTGGGCCAAGAAGGCAGAAAGAGAGGGGAACTTGTGAGTGAAGTGGTCTTATGGAAGTCCTCAATACACCAAATATATCAAAACAGAGCTGAAGTAAGTTTAATGCCTATGTGCTACACTTAGCTGTACACAGAATTAATTTAGGTGAGTCTTCTTCTGATCAAAATAAAGTAATACAGGAGAGAAACTTACTGGCTACAGTGAGGGATTGTTTTCACAATGGAACATATGATAAAAGATGATGCACTCCTTGCTCCTCACTGACTTTGTGTGGAACTGCAAAGTGCTTGCTGGTTTGGGGATTTGAATGCAATGGGGCAAGGATTAATGGCCTCATCTTTTAAAAAAATGAAAAGGGGTAGAGCAAAGACAAAATACTTAAAATTGCTTGAGAAGCTTAGGATCAAATGAGAGCTGAAAAGAAGAAATTTAGTTGTGCTGTTGCCTGAACTATTGCATGCGAATTTGAATAATGATATTATTATTATAGAATATAATAGCAATAATAAAAGAATCATTTAAAAAATAGATAATAACTGTGTGGAGCAAGGTGAAGGGCATCTGGAATTGAGGAGACAAGTTCTGTACAGTATGGCTGCCATTACTTTCCTTTTTGCTTTTCCCAAAGCAAGAACAATTGTTTTCCAACTTTATTGCTAAGAAAGGTGTTGAATTTTTTTTTTCTTCATATAATAGGAACAGTTAGTGTAGCTGGAAAACACAGTTTCTAACAGGTCACTTAAGTTATCCCTTGAGTGTGGTGGTGATGTGTGTTCCTGTGCCACAGAAGGATGTAGCCTTAATTTGGGTGAGCAGAGCCTCTGAGTGGTGCCTGTGTCACATCCTGAGCTGGCAGCAATGCTGTAAGCATGCTGTTCCTCTGTGGGATATGTGTGCAGGCAGAGGGGAAGGTGTGCTGCATTTCAGCAGTTTGTTGACCTCAAATACCTTTGCTGAGTCAAGGCCTCCATGGGAAACATTCCCATCATGGGAGTCACTCTGGGAAGTGAGGGAAGAGATGCTCCACAGGTGCAGGGGTGAAGCTCAGTCCCAGCGTTGTCTTTTGGCATCCACAAGCCTTTCTTGCTCCTTGGAATGAGGGTAATGATTGGTGTGACAAATATCCATCAGGCTTCCTGTGCAGATATTTCACAGGCTGAGGTGCTGTGATTGAATTATTTTAATTCTAATTACCTGATTCACATCCACAGCATGTATTTTTCCTACAGAGTCGGAAGCGAGAGCGTTGGCTAAGGAGAGGCAAAAGAAAGACAATCACAACTTGAGTAAGTTTTAGTTCCTCACATTTTGCACCAATTTTTGGAATGATTTTGGGCATTGAGTGTTCAAGTATTGGTGTTTTAAATCTGGATGAGGTACTGCACGTAGTATAAAGCACTAGATCGTTGTGTTATGCCCACAGGTCAAATATCTCAAATTCTTGTGAAATGTATCCTTAAATCTGCTATTGAATTTTAACTCTATTTGATTTATTTTCAATAAGCCAAGTGAATGAGTGGTTGTTATCAGTGGAATTTCTGGGTTCAACATGTAACCCAACTGCTTTTAACAAATCTGCCTCACACAATTTTGCTTTTTTAATTTTAATTTTTTAAATATTAGATATGTGGTAAATTTGTGACTTTAAAAACAGTGTGGGTCCTCAGTATGGCAATTCTATAAATTTCATTTTTGAATGGAGCTTGTACTTCCAAGTTGGGAAAAAAAAACATTTTAAAATAATGAGCATGTTATGATTTAAAGGATCCATAACTTATCTTTTTATACTTTATAGTAGTGGAAAAAGGAAGCATTTTATGCCTTGAGCCACTCTGAAACCTTTTCCATAGCATGAAAAAGTAATGCAGGAAAATTGGTATTTAAATTTGACTTTTGGATCCTCAAAGTATTGCACATGAAGGACTACTTTAAACGAGAGACTGTGCTTTTTGTCCCTTTTTCTGTCTCGGAATTTCCTTGAGCATCTAAATATTCATTAAATTATCCCTAGAAAAAAGTTTGCTTCTCAGTCATTCTGATTTTTAGTTATAGTTAAACTCTGCCACTTCAGCAGTTCCAAAATTTCCAGTATAGACAGAACTTCTGTCTCAGTATGTCCATGTGTAGGAGAGCAAAATAAATTGTCACTGGATTTTAAGCTTCAGGCAAACATTTCACTGGTGCTTAAAGAAATCTTTGATAAAACACTTGATAAGTTGTAATTAAGTGCAAATATTACTTGTAACATTGGTGCTGTTTTTCATAAAGTTGAACGAAGAAGAAGATTTAATATTAATGATCGTATAAAGGAACTGGGCACCTTGATACCCAAGTCAAATGACCCGTAAGTACAACATGCCCAGGGACACTGTGGGAGGGAGGAGATAAAATAATCCCAGGGGAGAACAAGAATAAAATTCCTATGTTTTCTACTTGCTCTTGGAACTCTGTGATGGCAAAAAAGTTCCACTATATTTTTTGAAGATTTTTTGAGGGGTTCATTTTTCCCCTTTCGGAACCTGCTTGTGTTTGTATTAATTCTGATTTTTGTCTCAGAGCTGGGTTTGGTGCTGGCAGTGACTGGCTGCCTTACCAGAGGCAGAATTGTGAAGATGGGAAACCTTATGCTGGTCTGGCTGCTTAGATGGTTGCATGTCTTGCTAAAGGATTTTTTAAATTAATTAGATGTTACAGCTGGACAAGACAGAGCTGGTCCCTGTTTCAGTGAAAACGGAGGGCAGTTTATCTGGGAAGCCATCACATTCCCCTTCCCTCCAAGTGAAAAAAAGAAGGAAAATAAAGAGCATAACTTGTGTGCTTGTTCACTGATAATTTGTCAGTGTTTGTTGTAATTCCCCAGACATTCTTTACAATAATTCTACGATGATTTTACTGCTTTTAGCTTGTGTTCACACTTTCCCAGCGCTGATTCAGTAGCAAGGAACCTTCTTTGCTCTGGAGTTTGAAAGCCCATTTAAATTCTGAATCAATGCCCCGTGATGATTTTGGGAAGATTTTCCAGTATTTTAAGACACTTGCTCATGGAGCAACTTAACAACTATTCTGCAGAGAGGCTCTGCAGCCTCCTCCAAGGCCAGCAAGGCAGTATGTCTCAGTACCAGCCTACAGGACAGGTGGATCTTCGCACTGGCAGTCTGCAGCAAGATGTTTTTTGCTTATTTAGAGAAAGTAAGATGATGTGAGGAGATGGTGATGCAGCAGCCTCTCTCTCTCTGAAGCAAACGTGCTTCCCAAGGGCAGTGCTCCAGCCCCCTCTAGTGCACTGCAAGCGCTTTCTGTAGCCAGAAACTTGGAATAAATAGCAGCTGGGTGTTATGTCTGACAAGGTGCAGTCACAGGTACAGGTATGAAGGGGACAGCTGTGAAACAGAGCCTTACCTTGTCCTTTTGTGTTGTTCCCAAGTGACATGCGCTGGAACAAGGGAACAATTCTGAAGGCGTCGGTGGATTACATCCGCAAGCTGCAGCGGGAGCAGCAGCGCACCAAGGAGCTGGAGAACAGGCAGAAGAAGCTGGAACATGCCAACAGGCACCTGCTGCTCAGAATACAGGTTTGCTGAGAAATGAGCTGCAAGTGCTCTTGGTGTTGCGGCGTGTGATTGCAAATAGTGGTGACTTGAGGGGTGCGGGGTAGAATGAACCAGCTTTTAAATTAACGGCGGGCAGTGCTGAGATGCTTGCAGGTATTTTTCCAGAAAAAGCCAAAGATATCATAGTTTAAAAAAAATTAAAAATTCAACAGAATCATAACACTCTACTAAAAGCACTTATGAGTGGTCTGGTTTTGTTCTATCATGGCCAACACTAGTTGCAAACCAAAGATTGATATGGTAATACGTTCTTCTGTTTGCCAGGCCTAAGGCATTGGGACTTCATGTATCATGTTGCTAGTCATGAAATTAAGTTCAGCTGTTTGGGAGTCTTCCCTGCTGCTTGAAGTCTGTAGGATTGTACAACAGTTCTCCTCAGCACTGAAAAGCAGTAGGTGGCATGAATATGTTTCCTCTGTGGGTTGTTGCCTTGTTAGATTCACCCAGGTTCCCAGTGTTCCGAGCCATACAGAAATTTAAGGGTGAAAACTTCATTTCTCTAACCAATTCCTCTGTCTTCACCTCAAGCTGGATAGGAAAACTTAACCTTGAAGCCAGCATAGATTTTTTTTTCTGCGTAGCCACCCCTGTCCATAGAAGGGTAATTAAAGAAGTGTATGAGAATTGGGTGTAAGAACACCTAACATGGAGACAGTGATAACCCAGATATCCTTGTCTTGCTGCTCCCCTGCAGCACGAGCAGCTGAGCTCTGCATGCTCTGTGGCCTGCCAGGAGACCCCTCAACAGCCCAGCTAATCCACCAGGGAGATAATGAAGCTGCAAATACCTGAGAGTCAAGTGTGGAAGTAAACAGCTTTAAAATAGAACAGGCCAAGTTGAGCCTCAGCGCAGTTTTTGTACTTGGGTGAGCAATCTGCTGCTAGAACGAGATGATAAAAACGCACAAACCTTTTGCAGAGTGGCATCAAGCAGTGGTGTTTCAAAGCTAAGTGAGATCACTTTTTAAACATCTTTCATCTTGCTCTGTATTACCCATCTGCTCCAGCTCCTTCAATCAAAATACCATAAACCCCAGACCCTTGAATAACGGGCAATACATCTGGCAGCAAGTAACCTCAAGTGTGTATTTTCCCTTTTTGTGTTGATTTTGATTAAGCATGGAACATGGAATTCCTGATTCTGGCACGTTAGCTGATGGAAGAAGTGCTCACTCATTCCACCTTCCCCTCTGTTGCAGTGTGCCATTACAAGCTTGTTTTAGGCTGGAAATGATGGAAAAGGGTAATAATCAGCCTCAGTGACAGGAATATCCAGAAACAGCACAATCACAACAGAGACTGTGATTGCCTAGTATAATGCAGAAGAGAAGCAAAGCATCTCTTTTACTGATGTGTTTGTGAGAGGGCATTTCTGTATGGTTAAAGGTGAAGGCAAGAGTTAAACTTTACATGGAAATTTGAAGAATCCTGGCTCTGTGTGAAGTCTGAAACCTTCCTGTGACTTTCTTGTGATTTTTCTGCACAGGAATTAGTGTTGTTGCTCAGTTTTGATTGACCTCTTGCAGCTCTTCCAGACTTGTAGAGTGAGAAATGTCCCCTCCAGAGTCTCAGCAGGGACTGATAAGGATCACACAGACATGCTGTGCCTTCACATACAACTTTTTAAAAATTACTAAACACATGCTTGTGATATTTCTTTTTTTTTTTTTTTCCTATTTTTAAATGTTTTCCTCACCCTACCTGATGCCAAACCTGCCTATCCTGGCACTGGTTTGAGAAGAAGCCTGAGGGGAACATGTCTGTGCTGCAAGGGTGCTAGGTTTTGGCTCTGGTGTAGGTGCTGAGGAGGAGTGTGAAGGGCCTGTGTGGGATGGTGTTCACCCACCTCTTCAAGACTCTGCTGTTCAGGTGAAAATCTGCAGGGCTGGAGTGTGCAAGGTACAAGCACTTGTCACTATGGGAAAGGGAGGAAATGTGTACAGGAGAAGGAAACTGGGAGCTGCAAGACGAGCATAAGATGACATTTTACTTCCAGATTCTCTTTTCATTTGCCCTTCTTCTCCTTCACAGGAACTTGAGATGCAAGCCCGGGCACATGGACTGTCCCTTGTCCCATCTACAGGCCTTTGCTCCCCTGACATGGTCAACAGGGTCATCAAACAGGAGCCTGTACTGGACAACTGCACCCAAGACATGATGCCACACCACACAGACCTGTCCTGCACCACCACGCTGGACCTCACTGACGGCACCATCACCTTCAGTGACAACCTGGGCAACGTGACTGAGCCAGCTGGCACTTATGGTGTCCCTGCCAAGATGGGATCCAAACTGGAAGATATCCTGATGGACGATACCCTCTCCCCCGTGGGGGTGACTGACCCACTGCTCTCCTCCGTGTCTCCTGGGGCGTCAAAGACGAGTAGCAGGCGGAGCAGCGTGAGCATGGAGGACACTGACCATGCTTGTTAGCATCTGTTGGCACACCTTTCATAAACTGCTTTGGTTCTTGATCAGTAGATTAAATAATTTACCTTTTGTAGAATTTTTTTGATTTTTTTTTTTTTCCCCCTTGTGCTTCATCAGTGTGTGTGCGTGTGTGTATATATTATATATATAGGATTTTTTTTAGAATTTTTGTGAAGAAACTTGTATATTCTATTTTAAAACTACCAATGCCTCCAAAATATTGTACAGCATATGTACAGAATCTGTGAACTGGATTAGCCAAGGACTTTGAACTGGTCAAATCTACTCAAAGCAATAGAATTACAGATGAAGAGTCTGTTTCTACTGGGGGGGAGGGAGCAATTGTAGGATTGTAAATGCAACCTATTTACTTGGAAACAAAATGTAAAGTTTAAGAATGTAAAGCAACAACAACAAAAAGTCCAATTTGTAATTGTATTAATTGAATAGTGCTGCCTTAAAGATACAGTGTCCCTCAGATGTTGGTCTTACATGACAAGTGTTTAGGGAAAATACCCACGTGACTTCACTCAGAAAACAAACGAAACCCACGTGTTAAGACATCCTGATTGTGTTGATTGTGGTATAAAATGCTGTTGCTGAAACTGCAGGGAGATGTGAGTGTCTCAGAGTGTTGTTTAATTTTACTCTGAGCTGATTTGGGTTTTCCTTTTGATCATGGTTCAAGTTTTTCCTCTTAAATTTTTATTTTGTTTTGTGACACACATGGATGGCTTTACCAATGGCAGACCAAGCAGGAGCACTGTAAATTGGGATACACTCTTTGGACAAAAAAAAATATGCATATTATCAGCTGGGCACATTATGTTGTACATATCTAATTGGCTTTATTTTTTTTTTAATTGCATTGTACAGTTTCTTTTGATTTGCATGGATTCCTTAGTTATCCTCAACTTCTTGTTTTAAATTTATTTGTATTTCATTTGTAAGATTTTTGCCTCTTAATATTGCAGCGATTTTTTGACATTTTTAAAACTCATTGGAAGTTTTCTGCGTTCTTTGTAAACACTTGAAAGGAAGCTTTTATGCAGGGTTCTGTGTTTTAAGAGAGATTTTGAGAATATTTTGTATATTACAGTCTCACTTTGAAAATGTTTTTAAACGCATTTAAGGTAGAGTAAAAATTTAGATTAGGTAATAAAACAACTCTGTAGAGAAACTGAACTTACATATTTATTTTTAGTGATACAGAAAAAAAAGTAGTAATATGCTTGGAAACATAACTATGTAGTTAATATACCCGTTAGAGCAATTCGTGTTCTATTTCAGCACTGGAGCTGACATAAGAGAAAAAAAAAAAAACAACGGAAAAAAAAAGAGTAAATTACTGTATCTGCAAATAACTGTTACTTGATAACAATGTTATTAATTTTTAACATGCAACCATGTTGTAAAAGTAGTTCAGTGCATTATCTACTCAAGTGTAGTCCTATGCAATAACGGTAGTTTCCTTGTATTATATCCAGCCTAGGTGTTCCACGGAGGTGACAGGTGGTGTTCCGAGCTAGACGGAGGGAATGGAATTCTCCACGGCAGCCTACAGCTGACTGGCAGGCGTAGCTCGTTCAGAATGAAGTGCCTTAAACTCTAGTTGTAGTCTTCCTCGACTAGCACTGACTGAAGTGTGGTGTAGACTGAGCTTTAGGGTGGTGGTGTATGGGGCATTGAGGTGTAGCATGGTGCCTATGGATAGAAAACCAGAGCTTCCCTTTCTCCTTTGTGCTACACTGGAATTTACATAGGATGAGTGCAACGGTGAGTAACTTGAGTGCCAGCTTGGCCGGCTTTCCAAGGAAACCTTGGGCTCAGCAGGTAGTGTCAGAAACCAAATGTGAACTGGGTAGGATGGGGTGGCTGGGGATAGTGATGGGAGTTCCTGTGGTGCAGCTTGCTGAGCCCTCTCCCAGATATTTTCCCAGGGGAGGGCTCCTGGTGTCCCCTGCCTGGCACCTGTGCTCCCAGCACAGGGGCTGTGGCTCAGCAGGGCTGTGGAACTCGGGGTCTGTGTTCCTGTCACTCTTCCCGTGGCTGTGTCCAGCCCTCCCTTCCCGCTTGAGCCAGCAATGTGTTAGCGTTGATGCAACCACGGGGTTGTGGCTTGTTTTCTTTCTTTTATAGTTTTTGAAGGAGGAGCTGGAGTTGGGTTGTAATGATGCCTCTCCCCCTCACCCCAGACAGCTTTTGGGAATATGGCTTTCCTAGGGTAGAGAAGCTCTGGCCCAGAGAGGACCCAGGAGGCTGCAGGATGTGCTGGGGTTGCTGTGGTCCTGGGGCAGGAAGTGCCCCCAGTCACTGCAATGCAGCTGTGCCATAGCTCTGAGTATGGGGGTACAAGCTTCTGGTGCTACTCTTTGGCCAAGGTGACAGGTAGGAAAATCAGGGCTGTAGAAAATTCTTGTAGGTGTAACACAGGGCTGTGTTGCCCCTCCGCAGAAAATGGGGCAGCTCTGCAGTGTTGGTGCAACAAATCAGGGTGTGCATGCTGGTGTGTAGTAACTGAGAACCACTGAATGTATTGAATGAGGCTTTTGGTTTGGTGCCTGCCCTGGGCATTCAGAAATTCAAGTCTAGACTGTGGTATATGAATATTTTTCAAGCTTTTGTGAAACCACTGGTACTCGCTGACAGCCATGACTTCTGATTTTTGGCTACATGCTGTGTGGAGGTGAGTTAGGATTCAAGGCCAACCATTGCATCAGGAGCTGGGTTCCTTGGCAGAAGTCTGTGTGGCTGCAGCAGCTGTGTTGTGTGCTCCTATTCCTTGTGTTTTCTGGGGTAACACATAACAGCCATGGCCTGCTCCCTCTTCCCCCCATGTTCCCTTAGGTTACAGCCCTCCTCAGAGCCTGCCCGCCCTTGGAATGGTGACATTGCCCTGGGGACACCTCTAGGACACACAGACCCCCCATGGGTGCTAACGGGAGGTACCTTTGCCCATTTGAGCATGGTGCAGGGTGTGGCTGTGGCATTTTGCAGGGGTTGGTGGCAGAGGGCAGGCAGCAGTCACAGGCAGGGTTTGGCATGGGCTAGGTGGAGTGAGATGGACAGAAGTTGTTGCCCAGTCTGGTGACAGTGACGTGTGACGCTGGGCAGTGGTGGCTTCCCTGAGCAGGGGGATGGGGAACTGACCAATTCTCACTTTGCCAAAGCCATGCAACAGGCAGGGACATGCAGAGTACCGTGAAGTTCTTACTGCTTTTGGCCTATAAAGCAATATTTAACTCTTACAACCTGTAAAAGCAAAAAGAAGGTACATAAGGAAAGCACAAAGCACAAAATAATGCACTTACATTTATGTTGTTTGACATAAAATGCACTGGGGGGGAAGCTGATGTTGATAATAGTATAAATACCTATATTTCTTGAAAAAGTGACATTAATTACTGCCTCTTGCTATGATGCTTGGTACTGTAATGTTGATATTCATCTGCTGTTGACTGCAGCAATAATTTGTGTATGGTCCATAGCACTGTAAATTATGGATCAATATTAATGTATCCAATGAAATAATTTGAACTGTTGTTCTTGATAGATGGATTAAAGCATTTGGTTTTTCACATACATCTGTGTAAGTCACTCGTTTTCCATGTGAGTGGATCTTGTTTTCCTGTGCATTTGAAGTCCCTGCAGTGCTTGTTTGTCTGTGACTTGGCCATGGATGTGTCCATGTCCCTGACCCGGTGTTGTTTGGCATCCTTGGTTCCACCAGAGCTGTCCAGCTGTGTTTGTGTGTCAGTCACACAGGGGAATGAAGCTGCACACCAGACCCCACCTGGGCTTTGCAAATACATGCCAAAGTGGAAAGACCCAGAGTTTATGGTCCAGAATAAGGAATAAAACAGGTGGGTGTGGAAAAATGTCATTGCCTGCTCCCCTCCCATGGACTCTTGTCATTTGCCTCCCTTCCTACCCCCTGCAGCTCATCAGGTGCCCTGTGAGGCCTCGGGGTACCTGCCCCCCTTTGTCCCCCACTCCTGCAAGGGCAGCTGTCTGCAGTACACAGGAGCACCTCACCCCCTTCTCCAGCATGGCAGGATCCCCATCCCCTCTCTGCTCACTCCTCCCAAACCTCCTCTCAGCCAGCAAGCAAATAGCTGCTCCTGGTGAGGAGCCAGCTGCTGTCTTGTGTCTTCCCATCTTCATTATTTCTCCCTGTCTCTGCTGCTCTCATCTCTTCTGGTCTTGTTCTTCAACAGGCTTTTGCGTCCTGTGCTCACAGCATTGAGTTCCTGCTCTCTGTGGATCTTGCTGCAGCAGCATTGGGGTTAAGAGTGTTGTCTGAGGGCGCTTGAGCCCTGAGTATGAACAGGAGTATTGAATTTGACCAGTGTCTTGAAGGTCTGATACCTATTAGAGTAGAAAAATAATTCAGTTGGATTACAAATTACTAGCTCAGTTTAAAAAAGAGCCCAGCAAAAAATGCCTGATTCTACTAGGACTACAGCTGGACAGCCCCGCTCCCTCTTTGTAGAAGGTGCTTGAGTAAAAGCTCATGAGTGTTTGCAGCAAGTTTTGTAATGCAATTTCTTTAGAAATTAGGCATGTCGTGTTAGAATGCATTAGAAAATCTATTTATTGGCAGCCTAGGATATAATTGCTGGTTTAAGTCTGAGCTCTTAGATGTATTTTGACTTAGCTTTTGGTGGTTGGTTGTTTTATTTGTGGTCAGCTTGGAGCGAATTTCTTGCTGTGGGTGGCAGCAGCTCAAGGTTTTGGGTTGGAGAACCCAGGAGCAGTAGGAAGAACACCCATCACTGGCTGTAGGCAGTAGCTCTGTCAGTAAAGAATTAGTGGCAGCTCTGCTTAGAAGCCTTTTCAGTTGTGTTGGACAAGCCTGAAAAATTCAGTGCAGGGTAAGAAAGTGGATTTTAGAAGTAAGTCCAGCTGTGCCTGGTGTGGTCTGTCCCACTGGGAACCCCCGTGGCTGGGCTGGAGGATGCTGCAGGGCTCGGCTGTGGTGTGGTGGCACAGCAGGACACTGCCACCGTGTCACCTCGTCGTGATTTCCTCGCTGCAGACCTGGGAGCCCAGCAGCTGCCAGTGCCCCGAGGGAGGTGGTGATGGCTCTGCCTCGGCGGGTTCAGCAGCGCTGCTCCTCTTGCTTTCAGTGGTCCCAGCACTCAAAGTTGTCCTGTGCTGTTGCTCCAGCTCCTCTGAAATACACTTGTTCAAAATTGCAGAGGAATGGCTTGAAAAAGTGTACTTGAGTTATTAAAATCAAGGCTTGGCAGGATGCTGGCTCACCAGCCAAATGTGTGTGCACTGAACAACGCCGTTGTCTTTGCCTGTGACCCGAGATTCACCCTTCCTCGAAACTGCTGCTTTTCCAGCTCAGTTTTTGGGAGTGATGCTTTGAGCAGGAGCAGTGCTCTGGCATCCTAGAGGGAAATGGTGGTTCTTGTGACAGATCCCTTTGTGCTAGTGCTGTCCAAGAGCTGAGCGAGGAAAGAAGGCTGCTGTGGTCAGCGGGAAGGGCTAGGGCATGAAAATATTCATATGCAAAGCATGTAAATATCGATTGTTCTTTCATATATATAATATATATATATATCTATATAAATGTCACCATGGGGTCGATGCACATATTGAGGATGCTGCCCCAAAGCGGGGTTTGGTGGATGGGGCACACGGCTCTGGGGACTCTGGTCCTGCTCCAACCCTTTGCCGGCTCTCTCGCTGTGCAGCAGCGCCTCTCCAGAGCTCCCTGCTCCCTCCGCCTTTCCTCCTCTGTGCCTGTGACTGCAGCAGGAGTTGGACTCGAATTAAAACAGTGGGGAACAGCACACTCTTGTGGGGCTGTGTCCTTCCCAGCACCGGCGGGATTCCTGCACCCCATCCCGGCACGGCCCCGCACACCCACCCTGCTCCAAGGCGAGCTGTGATTTTCTGATCTCATTTGCGGATCGCTTGCTCTGGGTGCAGCGCGCAGCTCACAGGTGTTGGCTCCCGGCGGGCGGGCACAGAGCAGGGAGCAGGGGCTGTGTTGTACCAGGAGCGGGGCATTGCTCTTGTGTTCAGCACGGTTTCTGTAGCCCCTTTAAATACATTTAGTCAAAATCTTTTAATGTCTTCAAGAGCTTTGGTCTGATTCTCATTTTACACTGAGTACAGAGAAGGCTGCTGTTGACTGGGCAGGAGTGATTTCTGCTTAGATACTCTTTGCATTCCAGAACCACAGAGTCTTAGACTGCTTTGGGTTGGGACTTTATTTCTCTTCTTTTTTTTTCCTCTGCTGAAAAGCAGTTTATAGAGCAAGTTGTTGCAAAAGAAATTACTTCAGCACTTGTAAATAATAAAATAATTTCTTATTCTCTGACCACTAAAGTAATTTTCTTCAAACAAATCCATGAAGAACTTACACTGCAAGGACCCAGCTGGGACTTTCTGGTTTTCTCTTTGGAGTAATGCATCATAAGAGAATAAGCAGAGCACTTAGGTTTAATATAATAGTTGTGTTTGAAAAACCAAGAACTAAATCAAAGCTGAATAAATGTAAAAGAATTAAATTCATGCTAGACATTAAAAAATGCACCTCAAACAATGAGGGGCATTTTAAAAAGTCACTGTTTTAATAATAATAATACTTTCCACCCCTTTCCCTTGATCTTTTGATGACAAGCCTGGCAGAGGCACTTTTTATCAGACACTGAAGCAATTTTGCTGCTGTCATGTGCCTTTCTTGATACACACATATTAGTCACGCAGCTGTTTTATGTTCTTTAGCATATTTTAATATATAATTAAAAATGTGCCTGTCTGCTACCAAGCAACCAAGCACGTCAGGGGCTGATTGTGTTCTGTCACCCACAGCAGAAGGGAGGGTAAAAAATAATAATAATCATGTGTTCACTTTTCAGTCCTAATTGTGCTTCGGGTCCTTGGGTATGTTGTTGCAGACACAACCACTGGCTTCTGAGGCAAAGCCAACCTGGGGGAATGGCTGGCAGGTGACCCACAGCCAGGTCACTGTCCCCAGTAACACATCAGTCCTGGCTGCTGGGCTTCTACTGTGCATGTATGGTTTTGTGACTCTTTTTATTACATTCACCTTGACCCTGCTAAGCTGCACCTTGGCTTTCCCTGGAAATGGAGTGCTAAATGTCTTTGGGCTCCTGAGGGTCTCTTCCCAGACATTTAAAATAAGCAACTCAAGTTGATGTTTGTATTGTACCTCCTCCATGGAGGTAGATGGGAGTTGGACATTGTGCTGTAGGGCACTGACTTGGGCAGGTGATTATCCTCTGCTTCTTTCACTTCTAGGTTTTCTGGTGTGAAAAATGGCCCACACAGCTGCTGGAGAGGAGGAGGAGGAGGATCACCATTTGTGAGTGTGCCCAGGTGGTCACTAAGCACGACATTAAATGGCTCTCAGCACCCTTGCCCTTCAGACGGCTGTCTCTGGGGCTCTCTCATGCTCCCAAAAAGTTGGGGTCATGGAATGTCTCAGGTTGGAAGAGACCACAGTGGGTCATCTGGTCCTACCTCCAGGGTCATCTCAGAGCACAGGATTTTGTCCAAACAGTTCTGGAATATCTCCAGTGAGGGAGACTCCACACCCTCTCTGGACAGTCTGTTCCAGTGCACAGTCACTGCACAACAGAAATATCTTCCTCAGTTTCAGGAGGAACTTTCTGTGCATCAGTTTCTGCCTGTGTCCTCTTGTCCTGTTGCTGGGCACCACTGGGCAGAGCCTGGTGCATCCTCTGACTCCTTCCTTCAGGCACTCATGGGCCCCCACCTGCTCTCCTGCTGCACTGTCCCTGCCTGTTCTAGCAGAGCTGGTGCTGCTGCTGGGCCCCTGAGAGAAGCAGTGATGCTCTCCCCATGCAGTGGCTGCTGTCAGAAACCCACTGAACAAGCCTGAGTTTGATGGTCTGGAAAAAGGAGACAAGTTCACTGATAGCCTCAGCCCTGGGTTTGTTTAACTCTGGGAATTACAGGTTTATTTCTAAATATTGTTGCTCTGAGGATGTGCTCTAAAGCTCCTCAGTAAGACAGTTCCATCTGTGTGAAACCTTGTACTGAAACTGAAGAGAAGCACTGCTCTGGAGAAAGCTGAGCAGGGCTTTCTGTGTAGTTTAAAGCACTTCTCCAGGCTCAAGAGGAAGAGGGATTTATTATGTCAGCTCTATGCCACACTTTTCCAGCCTCTGTCTCTCAAGCACGTGCAAAGGTACTCAGGCACACACGTGGGGAGAAATCATTAGTTCAAAAGTTTTTCAATTTTAGCAGCTTTTATTACTTTAGCAAAACAGAAGCCAGCACATCAGCACAAACTGGTGTAGGGTAAAAATCACCAGGGGAAAAAACAAATAATGTTGTAAATAATTCAAAGGCTGTTTGTTGATTGCAATTCCTTTGATTGGACCTCCAGGGAGAATGATGGCATTACTTTTATGTTTTTCACTATCAGCATCCATTATAAAATCTGCTCTGACTCTGCCAGAATCTTGAGACATGACAGAGGCTGCTTGAAGATGATGAACTTGCTTGGAGTTCCTCTAATTTCTCTTGGTTTTCCCCACCTGGCTTTTTCTAACCAGAAGAGGCTGGGATGGGAAAGGAGCCAGGGTCTGACAGGTACGAGGAGCCCTGTGGCAGATGTGGGGACACCAGGGGGGTTCTGCAATATTGCCAGGAGCCCAGCTTTGTTCTTAGGCAGCAGTTGTGCCCCGTTTGTCACACGGGTGGCTTGCAGGGGTCACAAAGTGAAACCACTGCAAACATTTGGGCAGCAAGGGGAGACTTGCCAGCATGTCGTCAGTATCTGAGAGTCCCAAGACAAAGGGCTGACAAGAGACAGCCCCCACGTGCTTCACAGCAGTGATATTCACTGATCTGTGACTTGTGATGGTGGCTCTAGTCAGAGTGTGTCATTCCCTCACACGGGGTGCAAAGGCTGGTAGATGAGCTTCTTCGTTTTGCTCTTTTGAATGAGAGAAAACAAGAAGAACACCAAGAAGAAAAGAATGACCAGTGAAGGCAATAACCTACTTGAAATATTTTATACAACACAGAAATTTGGCATGGTGCCATACCGTGGTCTATGAGTCAGCTACACCTGCTCGTGTTAGGGGTCCAAGCACAAGCAATGGTGGGATATCAGTGGCAAGGGCCATGGCAGTTAGCAGCTTGGATTAACTAAACAAATGAATAGTCCTGCCCACTTTCCCTGGAAGAAGACCATTTGCTATGAACTACACTAGAGGCACTCTGCGGTTTCACTTGTGAGCAATCGCTTCTTCAGCAATAACAGATTCCCTTTCAAACAAAGCAATTGAGAAAGGTAAATCATGTTAGATGCCAATATTCTGCTTGTTCCACACAGCTCCGGGGTGTATGCAGTTTCACGGATGCTCCTGGATTTATTTTGTTCAAAATTCAGTTCTGCCCACTACCTTACTGTGGCAAACAGCTCAGGCCTGGAGCAGGACTGTCACCTTGGGTCTGCAGCTCTTCCTCCAGCACCGTCTTGCAGTCCTTGACCCATAACTCATATGCTCTTTGCAGGGTCTCTTCACTGGTGTCATTGAATATGTCTGGAAAATAAGAGTTGCAGTTAACAGGACATCCAGAGGAGCTTTTCCTGCCTGCACACACTGTGTGACTGTGGCAGTCACTCCAGCTGGAGAGAGCCTTTTGTCTTGTGAGCAGAGACTGAGCTTCACAGAAATGGTGTGAAAAGGAAAGAGATGCCAGAGATCACAGCCAGGTCCCAGGCATTGCTTCTGTGTTAGGGGTTGGCTGGCTTTTACTTTTAAATCTTATGAGTATTTAATCTGTGATATTGAACAGATATTACTTAGTTTACAAGTATTAGTTCTAGGCACAGTAATACGTTCAATTCCCTTTGCCAAGGACTATTTAACAAATCTTTTTAAGTATAGCAGAGGAATTGTTTCTCTCTTTCCCCCTTGCTGGTTTGTCTGCCAGAGCACTGCATTTCCCTTTGCAAGGTGAATTGGTTAATCATAATGAAATTAATTAGGCCTCAGCCCTTAATGGAGCTCTCGAGCTCGTGCACAGGAGGGATCCTGTCCCTCGATGGGTTTACCAAGATGCAAAAAAGAGCACAAGAAACACAAAACTGAAAACCACAGAGCCCATCTCCCAGGCTGTCCCTGCCCAGCCATGCCCCTCGGGGGGCTCCCTGGGGCACCTCAGGCAGTACCTGCCACGCCGAGGCCGGTGGGCAGGGGCATCCGGGGCTGTCCCCCGCTGTGCTTGAGGCGCTCCCGCAGGGCTCTCTGGATGAGGGCCCAGCTGCAGCCGCTGTGCCAGACCGGCAGCTCCAGGCCCTGCATGCACTGCAGGATCTGCTGCTTCTCCTCAGCATCCAGGAGCCCGCGCGCGTGGGCCACGTACGTCATGAATGCCATGTCGATGTTCACAGCTTCCCCGTGCATCAGCGACGGCAGAACCCTCTGCAACACAGCAAAGGTGGGTGGCAGAAAGGGTTTGGGGTGGCAAATGGGAAACAAGTGGGGTTTATTTCTAGAAGTGTCCCTGAAAGTCGACATTTGACTCACTGCGGTTGCTGGATGTTGGCATCTTGTGATTTACAGGTTGCTAGGATGATCCGTTTTACACATGATTAATCGCAGCTAAAATCTCCCATAGGGATCTAGGGTCTTATTCTCCTCCCATCTAAATCACTGGTGAAGCACCATGAGATGGAGGGACGAGCTCTAAATATTGGATGAGGTGTAGGTGTCCCCCCTCATTCCTCAATGGCAATTTCTCCCCAGCAATGTGGGCTAAGGCCTCCATGCCCTTGGGCTGTTACAGTTCATGTTGGTGATTTCTAGTGGCTTCTCTGGAATCTGGTTTTCTTTGAGCTTCAGTAAATGCCCAGTAAGAAGCAATAACTGGAGTGAGGTCTGCATTAGAAACAGGTGGAGGTGTAGGGGAAATGGGGCAGGAGAAGGAGTCCCTTTGAAACCAGGCTGGTGTCTTGAGTGACCTGGGTAGCATGTGCAAATCTAGAGTTTATCTCATCTCCTTTTCACGAGGTTTTCATGTAGTCTATTGCTTTTTTAAAATTTTTATTTTATCTTTGAAGTAGATATTGCAATATGAAGTCTGTCACTCACCATTTCCAGCTCTGGGCTAATAAGGTGGCCAAAATCAACCAGTCTGTCCAGGTCATCCTCCCAGAGGTTGGGAGCCAGCTCTTCCAGCATGGTTTCAATGGCAATCCTGGTAGTCTGCAGTGCAGCATCCCCATGGCCAGCAAAGCCATTGCAGGACTGGAACTTGGTGTCCAGCAGGTACTTTCCATGGTTCTTGAGCAGGTCAAATAGCCCTTTGTGTTTCATGAGGGCCATCTGGGACAAAGAACAGAAGAGATAATTAAGGATAATTGTCTGATCCTTGTTTGTGCTGTTGGAAACTTGAGTGTTTCAGTAGATTGGTTTGCAAGAACATCTTATACACAAGCAAAGAAACAGCTGCATGTGTGGGGCATGGACAAGTTGAACCTCTGTAACTTACAAAGGTGTTTCTGTAGACACAGCTCCTGGTTAACACAGATTTATTTGGGCTATGTTCAGCAGGGAATGTGACCCAATGGTGTCATGCATTGTCAGCTGTGCTGAGTGAAGGTGTGTGCAAAAGGCAGTTTGGAAATGCCCATAGGACTCTGGTAAACTGGCAGAGATGATGGGAGCCCTGGTGTGCAAGTTCCCCTGGTGCTGTGCAGCTCTGCCCATGCTGGGACTTTGCAATGTGCTCCCACAGCCCAGCAGGTGGTTTGTAATGAGCTTTAGTTATTTGTGTGCCTGGAAGGAAACTCAGGACTGGATGGTGGCCATCCCCAGGACAAAGACTGGCTAGTGGCCAATCCCAGGACAACTCTCATCTAATCCTTGGGGTTTCTCTTCAGGCAATGGAAGGAGGGAAAACACTGCAGTATAGAGAATATGAAGGTTTAGAAGTACATTTTTTTCCCCCTCTCTTACTCAGGCATTAGCCCCACCTTGAAGTGGGGAATGGTGACCTGAGGGCTTCACAGTGCCTGCTAGAAACCTCCAGATATCCTGGGGATTCCTCACTGTGCAAGCACTAAAAATTGCTGTTGATGAACTCATCTCTAATGCACTTTAATAGCTTGAACTCTGCTTTATCAAAAGTTTCCAAAGCTCTCCAGACATAAAGCCATTTACTGTGCACTTTCCAGGTAATTTTAGGAGTAGAATTTGCCTCACAGGAGATTGATTGACCACACTCGACATACCCACTGAGGTAGGTGCAAATGATCTTGCAGATTATTAATCCCCATCATAATGGGCCTCAGATTCTCTGCCAGGAGTTCATTATAGGATGCTATGGATCAGCCTAAATGGAAAGATGAGGCTTTTCTTCCCTGTGTTTGCTGTGAGTTTTTGCTGTGCCTGGCTGTGTTTTTTGGAGTTTCCTCTGCAGGGCTAGCAATGGACACTGAATGTAAGTTCTAACAAATTTAGCAGCTGTAATGAGAATTAATAGTCCCCATGCACCTTTGATGGCCCACCTTGATTTCTCTAAGTTGTTTATACAATGCCATGGATGCTGCTGGACATTTTATTTTTCAATACTTAAAAGGGGCGAGAAAGATGAGTGCAGACTTTTAGTAGGGCCTGTTGTGATAGAACAAGGGATAGTGGTTTAAATTGAAAAGAAGATAAATTCAGTTGTTAAGTTGTGAGGTAGAAATCTTTTACATTGAGGGTGGTGAAACCCTGGAATGGGTTTACCAGAGAACTGGTAGATGCCCCATTCCTGGAAATACTCAACAACATGTTGGATGGGGCTTTGAGCAACCTGACCTAGTGAAAGGTATCCCTGCTCATCACAGGGGGTTGGACTTGGTGACCTCCAAAGGTCCCTTCCAACCCAAACCACTGTACGACTTCAGCACTGAAAACTGCCAAAGCTGCAAAAAGCCCATACCTTTAAGATTTCCCCGAGGCCGTTGGAGATGTGCCGCCGCGGGATGCTCTGGATGAAGGATCTATCCAGGAAACTCGCCACGGGCGGGGTGTAGCCCCCGAGCTTGTTCTTACACTGCAGAAAGTTCACCCCATTCTTCGCCCCCACGCTGGCATCCACGTAGGAGAGGAGGGTGGTGGGGACCCGGATGTAGGGAGTGCGTCTCCTGTAGAGCGACGCGGCCAGGCCCACGATGTCCAGGCACACGCCCCCGCCGATGGCGATGATGGGCTCCGTCCGCCGGTCCAGGCTGAAGTTCTGGACCTCGTGCAAGATGTTCAGCACCAAGTCCATGGATTTTGTTTCTTCCGTGGTGGGCAGGGCGAGGATTTTGTGCTGGACGTTGTTCTCTTCGAAGTATTCTCTGACTCTGGAGCCGTAAAGTTTGTCGACGACTTCGTCTATGACGATAAAGCGCCGCAGTTTCCTCTTGCTGGCAGTGGCGAGCTCTGTTTGCTGGGGGTCAGTGAGGTGACCCCAGAGCAGTGTGGTGTTAGAGGGTTCCAGAATGTTGTATGTTTCTACCACTTTGTAGCAAAAATAGATGGGAGCTTCAATTATCCAGGAAATCCCGCCTTCGGAGATGCACTCGCCTCTGGCAAGGATCAGAAAACATGGTTTGAAATCACTGTATTCCTAGTCTGACCTTTGCATGTCTGAACTAGTTTAAGGATGTAGATGGGAGGTGAAGAATGTGGAGTCTCCTCCCCATGCACTGCAGAAACATGGGGCTGTAAGGGTGGGACACAGCCCTGGCTGTCAAGGCTCAGCAGTTTTATTCATGGAGAGGCTCTCTGAGGTCTTAGTGAAGAGTTAAATATCTGAATTTCTACATAGCAGCAAAAAGATACAGTCCAGAAAAGCTGGGACATGTTCTTCATGCTAGAAGTTGAAAACCCTTAAAGAATGGGCCAGCCCAATTGTTTCAGCTTCCAAAAAGGGAGTGGGGAAGGAAAGAGGTTGCCAAATTTTTCCATATTTATGGAGGAAGCATCCTCTGATGGCATATGTGGGTGATAGGAGTTAATTTATACCTGTCTATCTATAAACAGCCACACACCTCCATTCAGAGCAGTGTTTCTACAATGCTTTAGTTGAACTAGCAGATCTCTACCTCAAAATAGATGTGAAAGAAATTGTAAATGCTCCTGGAAAGGGAAAGAAAATGCTTTGGGTTGGGAGACATTCCATACTGGAGTTTTCAAGGGTAAATAAAAGCCAAAATGTATTATCTATCTAAACCAGTGAAAAACACAACCCCTTCCTTCTGTAGGATGGGCACACCAGGGAAAAAACAAGTTGGGAATCGAAAAAGGAAAAAAAGAACCATGCATAAGGAAATAGCAAAATATATTTTATATAAGCCTGTTTCTTGAGCTGCATTTTGGTAAAAAATGTGGTTTTGTGATATTCATTGGATAATCAGATTTCCCTACATGCCTAATTTCTTTTCACATGCCTGAACATTCACTTAGAGGTCAAAATAGATGCTTCTCTGCTTTCTTTACCAAATTGTCTCTAAGCCTCTAAGTCAAAACTCTTAAAGTCTCTAAACCCTTAAACACCATAGCTGTTAAAAAAACCAGTGAGCATTTGCACCTTCCAGAAAATTTCTTCTGGGCTTTTCAAATGTGGTATCAGAAAAAGCATTGTTGTGTATATTTTAATGCACCATCTTATAGCTCTACCTAGCTCCATGTGCATTCATCTCTGATGTGTGACCCTTCTGAGAGACAGGATGGTTTGGGATATTATTTGGTGGAATCAGTTTTGGGTGCTGGATGGTACAACCAGTACCCACTGCAACCCCTCTGCTGTATGAAAATCATAATGAATTTGGGGCTGAACATGTCCCTGTGGGAGCATATGTCAGCTGAGGATTTTTCTGGGTGTTCTTGGGCCCTAGGTTCATCCTGCTGTTGGCTGAGGTCCAGCAGGCTGGTTTTGGGTCCTGCTGCACCTGCTGCAGCTCTGCCTGGGTGATGCTCGTGCTCGGTCACTGCCAGTGCTGGTGGAGGTCCCTCTGACCTGGCTGAGAAAAGGGTAAGACTTGTGCCATTAAAATCTGAGTATGACAAAAGCTGGAAAACTTCTGACATGCAGAAGAGAGCTATATTTAAAAAGATATGCATTATGAATGGGGCTCCATGCGCTCATGAAAAGGAGTATCCTGTAATTAAAAGATAATTAACTGGAGAGATGTACTATCAGAAAAGAGCTGTATGTATCCCTGGGGGAAATTTTTGTCTCTGCTCAGTCTGGAGCAGCATTAGGTGACTTCTGCAGTTTGAGGGATGTGTTAAGGGTTTTGCTCCTGTCAGTGACAGTTTATCTTTCCCACCTACCCATTTCATTTGTCTGTGACCACCTCTATAAACCCATCTGTCTCCCAAGCCTGAGCGTGAGATTTTGCACACACAGATTGCAGTTTCACAAAAGTGGAGAAAAAGAGCCCAAGTGTAGCCCACAGATGTCCCTGTGTAAGCTTTTCAGAACTTTAAAGAAATTCCTGTCTGCAGAAATGGAGGCTGTTGATAAAACTCTCTCTGTAACTCCGAGCTGTGTCAAGGAGCACTGCAACGGCCCGTGCTGCCATACTGATGTGTTCCCAAGGACATGTTCACACATTTGTACACACAGGGCAGGCTGGATGGGGCTTGGAGCACCCTGGTCTGGCAGCAGGTGTCCCTGTCCATTGCAGGGGTTTGGATTAGATGACCTTCAAAGATCCCTTCCGGCCTGAACTATTCTGTAATTCTCTCATTGCAGGTTGAAGCCGCCAGGGCACCCAAAATGGTTTTTCCATCCCACCAAGAAGACTGCCCAGTTTGGTTAGCCAGAGCAACACAGGCTCCTTGCTATACTCACATTTTTGCCTCAGAGAGAGTGATCTCGTCCTCGTCATTGGAAAGGGCTTCTCCTTTCCTGATGCGGCACCACGTGCTCTTGACTCGCACCAGCTGGAAATCTGTCTGCCGGGGCTCCTGGGGCATGGTGGCTCCTGGGACTGCTGCAGCACACGCCTCTTCTGTCACCAGCATGCTAGCAGGAGGTGAAATCTCCCTCTCCAGAGATCTCCCATCACTGGGCACCTTTGAGGTGCTTTTTAAATGCTCCAGGGTGACCAGGCATTGGGAGGGGATGTCTTCTCTCCATGTGAGAGACTAATTACAAAACTGAGATTATCTAATCTGGGATGCACGTTAGGGGTGGCAGGAATGTTTGAAGACACGTGTGGCTACCAGGATGGGGTTGTGTAATCAGCTGGTTTTATAATGCTTAAGATGTACAATAGGAGTGTATACATTAACTTCCAACATGATGCCCTACAGCAAATTTAAAATTATGAAAGGCAGTTTGTGTGATTCTTCACATCATTCAGGAGCCTCCTTTGCTGAGCAAAGCCTCTGATCTGGCTGCAGCTCTAAGCTGCTCTTATGGGATGACACAGGAGCAGAAGCATGGAGATCAATACCAGCTGGTATTAAACCTCTTTTGAGCTCACATTCCTGGGATTCTCTTGAATTGAGGAAAAAAACTATATACATAATATATATTTTAGCTATTATGGTGGGCTTAAAAAATTATCAGACAAGATTTATTTCCTGAAGTGCTGTTGGGGCATGAGCTGGATTTTGATCCCCACGTGGCTGGGGGATGCACAATTCACTTTTCCATGTGATCTTCCAGCTGGGGCTTTTGGAGGGCCCCAGGCTCAGGTTGCCACATGAAGTATTCCCTTGGCATACAGCTCTGTGCTGAGCACAGGAAGATCTTCCTTTGATTTTACCAGCAGAGCCTGAAGGCACAAACCTGCCTTTGCCACCTTCTCAGCCACGTTTCTGAAAGCTATCCTTGTTCAGAAACAAAGATCAAGAAAACCAAAATCAGATGTAAAAGCAGAGACAGGGAAAAAATGGGACTTAAAGAACCCACTGGACAATGCTGTGTCATTGCTTTGAGGGCTTAATTGCAGGCAAACTCACTTTGGAACCTTCATCTGTCTCAAAATTAATATTGAGAAAGAGCTGCAAGAAAAATCTCCAAAGCCATGTAGCCCTGCCTCAAGAAGTGTCTAACTCCTGACTTCAGTCCTCACTGCTGGCTTCATTTCCAGTGTTTTTTAAAGAGGACAGGCTGTTAACCCCATTTTGTAGAAGAGAATAGAGTCCCAGAAGTGAAACAACTTGCCCAAAGTCACCTTAAAGCTTGTGTGTGTGGATTGCATGGCACATTAAAGCTTGCAGCCTGTTTACCAAATACTCATCTGAAATTTTAACTCCCAATCTAAATACAATTTTTATTGCTTTCTGCAGGAGCTGCAATTATAATGCAGTTTGTTGTTTACTAAATCATAAACTAGAATAATCTTGGGTATGCTAGGATGTCTTTTTTTTAAATCTTGTTTATTTGTTTTCATTAATAACAACAGAGTCAGCAATGAGACTTCTTTTATTTGCTTTTCTTTTACTCTTTCATCGTGTGCATTTACTTATTTTCTATTTATACTTCCCTGTTCTGACACTGAAATATCTTCTGTTGCATGTGAGAAGTTGACAAATTAACTTTCCACAGTCCAGCCGCTTGCCAGCACCAAGATTTTGCTTTAATTCCTCACCAGCCCTTTCTGCCCAACCCTGCTGCAGACCACCTCAGGCTTTTGGGTACCTTGGATGTTCCCACTGCTTGCTCCTGATGCTTCCCTCAGCCAGCTCATTCCTGGGACCCTTTCTTGGGGCACAGATCAGCTGGCACCTGCCCCAGCCCATGCAGAGACCTGGCCCCCAGAGCAGGGGTTTCTCCAATGCTTGCCTGTACAGGGCAGTGGTGGCCTTGTGGCTAAGGACCACTTGTAGATAGTCTGGGGTTCAGAGTCCTGGGACATTTTTGGCCCCATGCTTGGTGGTTTAGCTGGGGCATGTCTGTGATATGTAACTAGAAGATTATGAAACTGCCAATTACTTCCTTGAGAGCCAGCAGCTTCCCAAGGTCAGGATGTGAACTTACTCTTATGTAAAGCAAAGGCATAGAAAGTCGGCTCATTTGTTGTGCTTTTTTCATGTCAGATGCTGTTGGATCTCAGCTGCTGCCTGTGTTCTGGGTGGGACAGGCAGGTGCAGCCCCAGCCTGGGGCCATCCTCCCCACGCAGCCTCTCCTCAGGGCTGGGGCTGTGCCCTGGTGATTGAGGGAGGAGACTTTGTCCCCTCACCGGGCACCCAAGCACCGACCTCCTGCTCTGCAGAGGCAGCAAACCCAGCACAGCATCCTCCCAGGCCAGGGGACAAGAAGCAACATGCATAACCCTTCAGGTAAACTCCCTGTGTGGGGTGGGGAGCTCCAGGAGAGTGGTGTGACAGGAGGGGACACGGCATGATGCCTTAGTCCTGGGTCCCCTCCTTCCCTGTGGAGATGGGACCTGCAGGCTCTGTGGCTTGGCTGCAAGGAGCAGAGGCTGGGTTTGTCAGGGAGAGGAGAGAGGCTGAGCACAGGACATGGGTTTGCAGGAGCCTGGAGTGGAAGGAGTGGGACAATCTCAGGAGAAAGGAATGGTGAGGTGGTGGACGCTTGTAATGTCAAGAGAGCTTTGGCTGTGACTAATTTCTGATGGGTTGTGATGCTTGCTTTATAAATAATTTCTCTCCCTAATGGAGCACTGGAGAGATTCAGCTTTTCGACTTGTTTTCTAGCAGTAGAATCTGTAGAAAATGCATCGGCTACTGCATATTTTTCTTGCTTTGCCCTGAAGTTCAGTCAGAGTTTAGATCCCTGGTTGCTGCCATGAGCAGCAGTATCTCCTCTCTGGCTGCTTCCTCCTGCTCCTTCTCCTCATGTCCCCACCCCATCCCTAAGCTGCTGCCTGTCCCCAGGCCGTCACTCTGGCTTTGCTGCAGGCTGTGGCACTGTGGATGCTGAGGGTGAGGCTGGGCAGGCTGAGCTCTGCTCAGGAACCCCTGCAATGTTTGATGGCCACACACTCGGGTTTTGGCCACACTGCCCTGACCCCACATCTATTTACACACTAAGGCAAAGATGTGAGGGTTGGGATAAGCTGTTGTCAATGCCTGAGGTGCCTTGGTGAATATGATGGCTGGAACTCTTCAGGATGATTTTAGCAGACTGGATTTCCAAGTGCTTAGCACTGAGCAGCTCCTGCCAAAGTGCTTGGCACAGGAGCACCCAACAGTCTGGCAGCAAAGTGTTCATGTGGATCAGGTTCAGTGATCTGCCCTGGCTGGGAAGGGGGGCTCTTTTGGAAGGCATTGCTGGGGCTGCAAAACAGATCTAGAGCCTGGAAGGTGAAATGAGGATAGCCCTAAAATGGGAACCAAAGATTTGGTCTTTTTGGTCTCATGCCATTGCTTTGTTTTTGCCAAATCCAGACTGTCTTCTTGTCTCTGTGCCCCCTTCAGAGTGGCCCCCTGCAAACAGTAAAGTGCTCTCCTCTTTTCCCCACCCAAGAAGTGCCATCTGAGCATAAGCTGCAGAGTTTAATTGTGATTCTGGAGCAGCAGGTCCCTCCATGGCACTGCACTGCCTGTCTGCTCAGGGGACACTGATGTCCCACATTTACAACCTTGCAATCCTGACTCCTGACTTTGGTGTGAATCAAAAGTTTCTGATTTCAGACAGAGTAGAAACTGCAATTTATTATTCAGCTTAGTTGTAAAACAGGGTGGCTGTGCTCTCAGCAACTGCTCAGGGAGATGCTGGGAACCATTCAGCTGGCAAGAATGGTCCATTTTAAGAATTGCCACCTTATCTTTATTAAGCTGCTGGAGACGTAAAGCAGCCCTTTCCTGCTCTTTCATGGCAGGGCTATTTTCAGCATTTTCTTCCTCTGAGTGAGCTGCTTCTCTTTTCTCCTGTGGATAATGCACAACTAGAAAGAAAGAGGGAAACAGAAAGAGAAATCTGTGTGTACATGGAGCCATACAGACACAATCAGGAAATCTAATTTAGTGCTTAATATAGTCCAGCAGTTTTTCTGGGATGGTGTAAAACTATGCACTGAAATGAAGCGCTTTTTCCTGGAATAAGCTTTAAAAAAAGGTAGTTACATAAAGTTTAGCTCACTTTAGTGCTCAGAGCCTTGGTCCCGATAGCCAGTCCTGAGCTCTGCTCTGACTTGTCTGGTGCTTGCATAAATGAGGGCAATTCTGACCTCTGCTGTTGACCCAAAGCATCACCAGGCTGCAAAAAATGCAGCACTCCCTGCAAAGGTTGTGTAATCTCAGGTGCAGGGTTGCTCCTGGCATGCCCTGCCTGCACCCTCTCCCCACAGCACCTCTTGGCTCTCACGTTTGGTGTTATAACACAGGTTACAAAACTGCTGCAGTGAAGTCTTGTTTCCTCCCCTGTGTGTGACAGCCAATCCCTGCCTGCTACTTATCCAGAAGTGTAACATGGTGATTACTAAAAGCCAACATGGATTATAAACATGTTTTTACCCCTAAATTAGCAACAAGGCCTCAGAGTGCTTGGCAGGGAGGATGAGCAGATCCCAGCCTCCAGCACTCTGCAGCTGTGCAGTGGGAGCCTGGGGATGCTCCCTCATGTGGTGGTGAAAGTGCTGCAAGAAGAGTGTGTGTCCTCTTCTCTCGAAGTGTAGCTGGGCTGAGGTCAGCAAAGGCATGGATGTTCCTCAAATTGAAATGATTTATAAAACGGCTGGAAGAGATAAAAGCTGCCCCTGAGGTTTAGAGATTGGGATGAGATGTAACTCACAGTATCACAGAATCACTGAGTGAGTTGGTTTGACAAGATCTTGAAGCCCATCACATTCCACCCCTCTGCCACGGCAGGGACACTTTTCACTGTCCCAGGCTGCTCCAAGCCCCATCCAACCTGGCCTTGGACACTTCCAGGGATCAGAGGCAGCCACAGCTGCTCTGGGCAGCCTGTGCCAGGGCCTCACCACCCTCTCAGAGTGGAATTTCTTCCTAACAGCTAATCTTAACCCACCCTCTTTTTGTCTGTAACCATTCCCCCTTGTCCTGTCACTACATGCCTTATAAATGGTCTCTCTTCAACCTCCTTCTAGGCTCCCTGCAGGTGCTGGAAAGCCACAGAAATAAAAGAGATGTCCTTTTTTCACTCATTCCACATGCAGCTTTTCTATCACAGGCAATAACACCCTGCCAGGGGCAAAGTGCTCCACCCCAGTTACACTCACAGCCTCTTGGCCTGTGTCTCACAGGTGCTTTCATAACCCAGCACGTGCTCTTACACTCGAGGAGTGGGGGAGTTTCTCTGAACCATGCCTTGCCCTCTGGGGCCACAGCTTGCTGTGATCCCTGGTGGATTGCTGCCATAAGGGTTTTCTGGGATCTCAGGGCAGGTTTAGCACCCTGTGCAGCATTGCTTTGGCCCCCAGAGCAAGGTGATGTGGATTCTGGAGATGCTTCCACAACCTTTGAAGCACTGTCATGTTGTGTGTGCGCAGCAGCCTGGCACAGACACAGCTTGGGGACACTTGTGCATGCCACTGACACGCAGATCCTCCTTTTTACAAAGCTTCACCCACTGTGGGCATCTCCTGTCTGGTTTGGCAAGAGCAGTTTTGGGGAAGAATTCTGTTTCCTCCAAGGAAAATCATGCCTGGAGGAGTGGGGTTTGTGTGCAGTTGTTTGTCTTGGAGCTTTAAAAGCAAAATTCATGTGTTCAAAACATTTGTATTCTTGATCAGCTCTGAGGGAAAAAGGACTAATGAATGCAGCAAAAATCTATTAGACATATGAGATTTTTTCAGTTTGAAAAGGTTTTCATGTTTGTTTTCATAGCACTTCAAAATCCTGTATTTTGTATTAAAAAAGCACACCTGTGTTTATGTACTTTAAACTCCACTTCCACTGACTGGGCAGTTACAAAATCATTATTCTTCCTTTTAATTTCCATTTCAGAGACTCTGGCTGGGCACATTACTGAGAACCTTCTCAAAGCCAAAGAAATAGCCCTCAATGACTCTGGTGTACCTGAACAGCTCAGGAATTACTTACAAAAAGCTCTCGATGTTGCTCTTGGACTGGACCCTTACCTGGAAGCGATGGCAACTTCCAAGAGGTACAGAATCTCCTTTGTAACCTTGTCCTTTTGTCTGTGATTGGGTGAATATGCTGTTAGATTTTTCTGTCCAGAACATGCCAGAAACACGGGGGACAGAGGCAAGAAGTGGAATGAGACTTGAGTGCACCCAGACACGCAGCAAAGTGTGCATGGATGTGTGTGTGAGCCCACAGCCTGGAGGGAAGGAGGTGAGACTGAAAAGGGAGATGAGAACAAAAAGTTTAAATTTTTGAAGATATTCTCCCAACTGATTGTTGACTATGGCAGTGTCTGAGTTGGAGCATATCCTGGGGAACACCAACCTCCACACAGAGCTTGTTGGAAGGCTTGAAGAGTGAGCCTCTGGATCCAGCTGGTGCTGGGATAAATGAAGAGTGAGTAAAACCTGCACCTCTGGATCCACCCTCTAATAACAGCCTTTATATGTGGCTTTTATCTCCAAGCACTCAACAAACATTAATTAATCTGCTAACTAAATTACTCTGGTAACTAAACTAATTAATTAAACTAATTTAAGGTATCATTAATTCAGAAGTCCAACTGATACCCTCATTATTCCTTTTTGAGCTACATTATATTACCCAGCCATGTGGGGTCTGCTAAACAATTTCCATTTATCAGTGTACATTTTGATATGTGGAAAAAAACAGTTCTGTCTAAAATTGACAATGTGTAAACTGTTCCAGGCTGTGGATTATGGGAACACTGAGCGTTTGCTCTGTTGCTGAAATAATAGCTGATAGTTGTTTGACTTACACTTGCTGTAGGATAATAGCTATACATTATCTTATTAAAGTTGTTAAAGCATTTGTGAGGGGCAGAAAAGAGGTTATATGAAATGTTCTACTCTTTAAGTCTTGGATTATCTGACTGTGGCTGACATGGGTTATGAATTCTTTCTCATTTTACTGAGTGGAGGGAAAAAACCCACTGAAATGGCTCTAAATTCTGGCACAAAGAATGATCACCATCCATTTCTGGTGGTTACTTTCTTCAGATAGGGTAATCTAACCTGTCTGGAGGCTATGGACTTCTTCCAGTCCTCTATTGCCTTCCCCATGTAATAGGCAACATCTCACTTCATCCAGAGACATTGTCACAGGCTTGACTTCTGTGAAATAACATTTGGAGGCACCCTGCTTTTCTGAGCACTTTGTGAGGAGAAACATTTTTTCCCCCATCTTGTAAAAAAAAATGAGATTTTTATATCTTTTCCCCTATTCTGCAAAGAAACTTAATTTTTGTCTGGACCAAAAATAATGATTGTAGAACTGAACAAAATCCTGGACAGGGTAACTGGAGTAATTCATTCCAATCTAGGAGATAGATAGAGACCTGTCTGGGACCAGGTGAAAATGGGGAAGGCTTGGGGTTGAACAGTGGGGAATTTTTTCCTTTAGTTCCATGGTCCCTTCTTCCCAAGCCCCTATGGCTGGAGTGGCTGCCAGCGCTGAGATGTGCTTATTGCCAAACTAGATTCTCTTAAGAATGGAATTTAGGACAACTGTGAAGCTTCTGGACTAATTTTTCATGGTCATGCACAGATGGATCTTTTCCAGGCGTTCCCTCTTGGTTGCTGCCTTTTATGCTTGATGCTCAGATTTTGATTTTTACCATAATATTGAAATGTCTTATTTTTTTTCTTCTTTCCAGAAAAACTTCACCTGAGCACATCCCAGGGGATGCTGAAGGAGTTGAAAGCAGAGTCAGACTGCAGGAAACATGTGCCTCTGACTGTTTGAATGGCAAGTTGGTCAGCCAGGAGGGTAAAATTGCACCAGATTGGTGTAAAGTTTGTCACTGAAGTTGAAGCTATCATCCTCTACTTTTTCTTGAGTAAGGGGAGGATGAATGCCATGGAAATGCTCAGAAAATGTGGGAAATCACTTATAAAGAAAGATATGAGCTTCCTGTGGGCTTTGATTTTCCTTTGGCATGAGTTTTCCTGTACCCTGCCTCCCGTGCCCTTGTATTCACTCACACATGCCCAGACATGAATGCTTTAATTCACAGTGCCAGCTCCATCCCTCAGTGAACAGCAAAGACATCACCACCCTTCCTGGAAGGGAAAGGGATGGAAAAATGCTTCTGGTTTGGGATGTCTGATAGGGGTTTATGTTCTCTTTGTGGTGGAGTTGGCTGTGGCCAAGCACTGCACCTTTACAAACAGCAATACCCAGGCTTGCATCCTCTTATAAAGCCTATTACACTTAATCTATTCCCAGATTCATTCTTCCCAGATGTTCTCATCTTTGGAGTAATATATCATCCCAGTGAAGTACTCTTATAATCTATTACACTAATACATTGTTCGAAGGACATCACTGATGATAAATTTCTTAAATGATGGTGCTGTCTAGGGATAATGACTCTAAGAGCAAATGCAAGGTAATGTAGTGATTTTTTTTTTTTTTATGCTGGATTCCAGAAAGAATATGGAGCCATCTCAAAGCCATTTTCATATGGGGGAATGTTAAAATATGCAATATTTCAAGCACTATTTAACAAGCACTTGAACAATAGCAGCATTGATGATAAAGGTTCTACATTTAAAATCAGTCCTTTTATTCTGTTGTCTTTTACCTGCATTTTAGATGAAATTTTGTCAGATTCTGTTGTTAAACCCTTACTTGAGAGTGTTTTAAGATTAGGGGTTTTTTAATGATCACTTAAAAGGCACATCTAATTTTCATTGTGAACAAAGTATAGTCTTTCTCACGGTTTTATTTTCAAATTTTTATTCTTGTCTTTCCGCAGGCCAAATTTTTAGGATGTTTGTCCATATGATCAGAGCCAGGAAGATTTTATTAATTGGCAGGCTTAAAGGTTACAGTATCCTTGCTATTGCAGAGGAATTGCCAGATGATGGCAAAATCTTTGCCTGTGCAGAAGCGCCGTATCTTGGAGTGAACAGCCAGGAAGCGTTTGACCATTCCTCAGATGGCAAAAAGATAAGCATGCGAGTGGGACCAGTGGCAGACACCTTGCAGGTAAAGTCAGCTGGAAAAGCAGTTTGGGAGTTCTTGTGAAAAGCACATTAAAGAATTTCAGGCAGGTCCTCTTTCCTGCCCACACGATGCTGGGCGATGACTGGTTTTCTTGCAAATGTGAACACACTCTTACACTGAGGTTATTTCTTAGTTCCAATATATGATGGGGCAGTTGTGTCACATGACAGTTTTCTTCCCTTTTAGCTAAAATCCCGCAGTTTCTTGATCAGAGGAATCACTGGCTCTCAATGTAGGTCAATAGGCTTCGTGGCAGTTTAACTCAACATGGGTTGGCTTTGTTTCGGATCCCTAATTCCAAATATAACAAACAGGAAGGGTGTATCTGTGCCCTGCTGAGCCAGCTTTTGAGAAAGACAGCTTGCTCCCAATGTTCACACGAGTTGGGAAACTCCTGGAGAAGTTTATAATTCTGCCAAAACCTCTCACTATTTTTCCCCACAGCAAACTCCTAGATGAATTAGACCCCACTTTCTCACTTCCAGGGTGATGTGATAAACCTCAGACTAATAATGCCTTAGGCTGTTCTTGTTTCATTCTGACTGGTGACTTTGTCCCAAGAAAGAGAAGTCTTAGGATTGCTGGCACTTCACTTTTAATTCCAGTTTATGGATCTCCAGGACGTTGCTGTGGGTCCAGCATGAGACAGGTGATGCTCATACTAGATTCATTAAAATTATTAATACAAATCAATTTGATCTGATTTCATTTTCAATCAGGATGTGTCAGTGTGAGCTTGATTGTAACTTTATTTGCATTAGCAGGTACCATATTTATTTCTAAAATGAAATGGCCAGGAGCTTTATGACCTCTGGTTTTCATGACCTCCAAGTTTGATAAGAAAGAAACAAAGAGCTTTGCAAGTATACGAAGAAACGAAATGTTACAGATCACCTACAATGTGCAGCATTTAAAATCCCAGCTCCCCGCAGTGAGTGTGAAATTAATTGAATTGCTGTTGCTCTCTAGTGCCCATTCTGTGCAACTGACTTACTGTGACTGAATTAAAATATCTAGAGGCAGGCAGAGTACATGCTGTGTAGAGATTAAAGAAGGGAGCAAAGACATGAAAATTAAATCCTTAAAACAGAATGTTGCAATTGATTTTATATCCTCCAATTGCAACATGAAGGCACATCGTGACCCCAGTTCTGCAGGTGCTCAGAACTTCAAATACCTCTTGGAGATGCTGGGAGCAGAGATGCTCGTGTTTGGCAGGAGAGATCCCAGCATGGGGACACCTTTCTGTGCCGGATTTCTGCACTGGGCTCTGAACTTTCTCTATTCAGTGTGACAGGCATTTTGTCATCAGTATCAGGACAATCAGGATTGTCCTGCAGGTTTGATTCACAATGGCTGTAAATGCTGAAGCAATGACTTTGATGGCCTCTTTGGTGCATTTGCATTTTGGTCTTCTGGGGTTTTGCCCAGCTGGAGTGTGGCAGCTGCATTGGCTATGTGGAAGAGGCTCAGCCTGTGGACAGCACGCTGTCCTTTTCCCTCCCAGATGGAATGGAGGGTTGGAGACTGAGCAGGCTTCCTTTGCTGCCTCGTGGGCAGCTACAAGGCAGGAGGGCAAGGCAGTCACAGGCAGGAGATGGGTGAGGATGCACTGCAGAACTCTCACAGCTCAGCTTCGCACAGGAAGTGAAGAACTTTTCTGTCCCTCATGGTCTGTGGGGAGGCTGGCCTAGAGCAGAGCTGACTAACATTTGTCGATGAGCACAGTGAGGTTTAGAAGAGCTGGAAGAAGCTCTGGCAAGGATAGTCCTTGTTGCCTACAGAGTCTGCAGCCCTAAGTGTCATCCTTGTCCCTTTGCAGAAACCAGAGGGCAGAGATGGTCGCTTATTTAGAGGTGTCTGATGCAGCTTCCTTGCTTGGTGGTGATGGCTGAATCTCACTTCTAAGCTGAGTGCAGCAGGGCAGTACTTCTGCTTATCTGCTGCTCCTCAAATTTTTGCAGTAATGCAACTTCTGGAAGCAGGATTTGCCTCTCTGCCCTGGCCCTTTCAAAGCAAGAAAATGACATATAATCTATAGATTAACTACTGACCAGGGAATTCCTTCTCTGCTGTATGAAGCTATGATTCAGCATGTCCAAACTGTCAGAAGGAGTATGATCTCTCTCTTCTACCTAGGAACTGCATCCCAGCCTCAGGTATCATCCAGGTGCTGCAGGATGTGCCCCACAACTGCCTGTGCCCTTTACAAGGAAGCTGCCAGATCTTGCAGTCGTTGCCATGAGGACACAGCACATCCGTGCCAGTGCACCTCGCACAGTGGGGCCATTATGTCACCCCTGTGGCTTTGCCTCTTTCCCCTCAATCCATGGCTTGTCAGGGCTGGGAGTGAGCAGAGAGCAGTGCAAAGGCAGCACAGAAGTCCATGGCAGCACCCTGACCAGGCTCTCTGAAGCCTCTTAATGCTCCCTTGTGTTATCACACAGTGCTGCTGGGCTTGGCCTGTTTCCTTCCCTCCTGTCCCAGATCACAACGAGCACAAAACAGCTGAGATTTTGACCTGTCAAGGGATGCTAAGTATGAGAGAGGAGCCAGAGAGCTCAAATATTGGTAGGGTTCACCTGATACCTGAGGGCACAATAATGAAGTTCCACCTTCCCCATGCATGAGGGACAGACACTGCCAAGCTGGGTGAGGTCCCCACCAGAGCACAGAGCTCACATAAACCACAACACAGCCCTCTGTGCCTAAGGGCCTCAGGAATTTTACACAGCATTTTGAAATGTGGGCTGAGGGGAAGCCTTTCTTCAGGTTCAGTCTCAGGTACAGGTGTCTTTGGTGGGAATTAGCTCCCTATTCAAAATGTCCTGGGCCAGTGTTTAAAAACATTTCTCAACAAATCTTCCCTTAAGTCTGAAGTCTGTTGAGACACACCTGGATAATGTGCCTTGCTGTGGATCTGCTGCCAGCAAGAGACTGATCCTGCACAAAGAGCTTCCTTCAATTCCCAGGGGACTTTTGAGGAACAATGGATGCAGGATTGAGTCTGGAGGGAATGCAAACTATCAGGAAATTATTCCTATCCATTATTTTGATCCTTCCATTTTAAAATTGAAAATGCAACACAAAAATAACACGATGTTTGCAGCCAATTCTATTGATTGCAGGGCATTGTGGAAGCATGTCGGGGTTTGCTTTCTTCTTTTTTCCCTCCTGTTAGCAGACAGAATAGGTGAAGAGGTTGAGCTGCAGATCTCATTTCTCCTGTTTTGCTGCTTGTGAAGTCTGCCAACAGAATCCACCTTGACAAAGTCAAGGACTCTGCGTTTAATGTTGAACTGAGTGAATAAATTATGCATGAAATTGTGTCGGAGTCTCTAGTGTGCTCTAGAATTGCTCCTTTTGATATGAAAGGTTAATTCAGAAAGGAGTCCAAAATAGCTGGAAATTGTGGGGATAAGTGGATAGTATTCACTGTTGTGAGCTGTTATTACTAGAAATTGCATTCCCTCTCTGGCTTCCCTAGAGATTTCTCTTTGCTGGTGAATATAAACTGTACTCAATAGAATAGCATTTAGGAGTAACAGGAGTGTATGTCCACACACAGTAAAATATTCTAATGGTGTTTTAAAAGGAAACTGTACTTTTTCGTGTATTCTGTGCACCCCAAGGATGGATTGCTATTACATTTAGGTCAAGAACAAGGCACAGGAAAGGTAATAAGTTTTGAGTACATCTTTATTATAAATATGCTGACTGTATGATCCATGTCAAAGGAACTGGGCAGTCATTTTTTTTTTCTGATTGAGTTTGTATGTGCCTTATGAGAGTATTGTCTCTGATCTGGGCTCCAGTCAGGTTTTTTCTGAGCTTTGGCAGAAGATTCATTCATGTTTTTATTCAGGATGTCCTCTCCTGGATCTTTTGCTGTATCCATCAGCAGTGCTGCTGTGCTCTTTCTCATGGTCACTTTTGGTACATTTCCTCAATGGAATGCAGTGCTACACCTTATTCTTTTTAATCCAAGAGGAAGTTAATGACTCACTGTAAGAAAAAGCATTAATTTTAGCCAAGTTTGCTCTGAATTAAAACTCTTATTGCCATCTGTTACCATCTATGATGACACTGTAGCAGGGAGCAGGGATTGCACTGTAAACACTCAGGAAATTAGTTTCAGCAGGATATTTTGCAGGCAGATTATTTCCTTCTGGATCTCAGCTTTCCTCACAGTTGGAGGCATTTGGGGTTTGCTTCTCCAAGTGAAGGACAATGGCATCTCCAGAGTGCTGTGAGGTCCCAGTTTGTGCTGGGAGAGTCAGAGTGGTCATTTCCTCATTTTAAACTCCCTCATCCATACTGGACAGCATGGAGTTGTCCTCTCCAGCACTGTACCTGTGTTTCCAGTGCTTGACTCTGCAGTTAGAGTAGATTTTTTCCTTTCTGTCTGTTTTTGCTCAGCAGTGGGTGCTGTCAGTGAGGAAACCCTCTCCAGTGTGGTGCCCTGGCCATGGTGACCACCTGCCTGGGTGACCTGTGTTTTGCTAGCCAAGGGATTCCAGGAAAATGGGGCACTTTCCTCTCCCTGTGGTTGTTTCCTGCTGTGTAGAGGCTGCTCTAGATGTAAGGCTGGTTTAAGGAATTTTGTGAATTCCTCTTACAGCCCTGCAGCTGTTTCTAGCTAAATATGGAAAACCCAGCAGCAATTATGAAGCTGTGGAAACAAGAAGCTCAAATGATGGCAGGTCCCAGGACAAACTCAGGCTATTCCTTCCATCTGTCAGGCACTGGGTATTTGGATGCTCAAGTGACCTTTCTGGTTGGCCATTCAGGACTCAGTGAAGGGGAAGAAAGAAATGCCTCAGAAAGCATGGCCTGGCAGACCCAGCCAGTGCAAGGACAAGCCAGGTGTGCAGTGGTTACACATCCAGCCCAGGCACTCTCCTGGAATGAACGCTGTGATGTTAAAAGGTCATTTATCTGTATCAGAAGGCAGGTAAGAAAGAGCTAAGCTGTCAGCAGGTAGGCAGTACAGAAAGAGGGCTGAAATGAGAAGTCCAGCTAATATCCAGAGAGCTGCACAACTCCATATGGACCTAATGAAGTCAATACATAAAAGTGAGATTCTTTTTCATTAGGGAGCCATCCCATGGAGCAGGAGTAGCATATGTTCAGCCATGGCCACATCTGTTTCTGAATGTCTGCCCCCCACCTCCTCCACCCAGGAAGGTTACAAGTCAGAAAGTAGTGATAAGTCATGATAATTACTTGAATTTGGCTTTGGCTCTTCTCTCTGAGGAATGAGACCTCTAATCTCTCTTCCTGATGTCCTGCTCTGCCCAGCTTTGATCTTCTGACCCTTCCTGAAGTATCTGTATTGGACAGACTGACTGAGGTGCAACCTGACATAAGATACTCTTACACAGTAGCAAAAATGTTCCTGCTGCTTTCCACCAATGTGGCTCAAGAGGGAACCAGGGCAAGATTTTCTTGCTGGTCATGAAATGAAGAGATGAATCCCAGAAATCCATATGTCCCAGTTTCTGCTACATTTATAATAAACCAGCATATATTTGGCCTTAAGGTCTTCTTTCATTATAGTGTAATGTGTCCTAAATGTGGACTCGTGAATGCTTTCGGCAGAGTTTCTGTGCTATCAAGCATCCCCAGTGAAATGTGACTATCCAAGCTCAATTCCCTCACCACTAGCAAGCTCATAATGACACCAGTTTGCACAACAGAGGAGTTCAGAACTTCAATGATGAGCTTTCCTCCGTTTCCTTGTCTGATCTGCACACTCCCTGACCCAGAAAGGCTCCTGAAATTTCTCTCTGGCAGCCAGGCAGTCAACTCCCAAAACCAAACCAGTTTTTCACATTCTGTTGCCATTGTTGATGCTTTTGCTGGTACATCCCAAGGGATGGCTCATCACTTACTGTGCACAATGTCTCTAAGCATAAGAGGGAAATCTGGATGCAAGAAGTACTGTTAAAAGTTGTGGTAGAGACAGTGAGTTCTGGGAAACAGAACTGTTTCTCTTTTCCCTTGAAATGCAAAGGCTTGAAAGCATTTCTGCTCACCGAGATAGGTGGATGAGCTGTTGTTTCATTGCAACGCACACAGATGCAGTTAAATAGTCCCAGATGGAATCTGAAATATTCCATAGCAGCCTCTTGGGCAGCGAGTGCATTAACTGCCACAGGAGAAGGCTGTAAAGGCTCCCATCTGGTCATCCATCAACACTTTTATACATTATCATCAGCAGCCTGCTTGGAGGGAAGGTGTGCCACATTTCTGAAAATCCAATTAGATGATAGCAGCCAGTTCTCTTTTATCCTCTCTGTTGCTGAGCCATCCAAAGCATTTTTTTTTAGATTAAAGAAACATCATTTTCCTTCACAGGGGCTGTGCTGCTTTATCTCTATCATGACCTGTTCTTTCATGTGCTTTTTAATTCTATTATTAATTGGGATTTCAACCCTTTTCCTGCTACTGAAGTGGGACACACTAGTTTCCAATTCCCAGATCAGCCTTATGCCTCTTTTTTTTCCCAGACTGATATAATTGCCACTATTCAATTTGTTGATTGTTGCTCTTTAGAGAAGAGAGAACTTACTGCAGCACCTTAGTGGCAGGGTTTGATGCCAGTCTTACCCTGATGGATCAATTTACTTTGACTCAAGGTATACAGGTGCTTCTGTCATGACTCTCAACACCATGAGCCATCCTCTTTTATATCCTGATATTCCTTGAGAAGTCCAGAGATTCATTGCTGAAGATTTGTTTGCAAAGCATGGAAAATTCCCAAGATCTCCAGAAGCAGTTCTAGCAGTGTGACCCTAAAAGAACAAGTTTCCATCTGGTTTGGGTTTTATATAAAGGACAAATTAAAGGCAACATGTTAAACTTTCAGGTAAATAATTAGTGTTTTCTCCAATACTGTTTTTTTCCCAGGCATTACATGCTGAGGACGAGCACTTTGATATAGTCTTTATTGATGCTGATCAAAGGAACGCTGTTCAGCACTACAGCTTTGTCATGGATAACCACTTGCTGAGCATGGATGCAGTGATCTGTGTAGAGAATACACTCATGAAAGGACAAGTCTACCTGGAGAATGTATCAGATGAAAATGTACTAGCTGTCAGAAAATTAAATTCAGTGATTAATTCAGATCCTCGTGTTGAGCAGGTTAGTGCAATGCCATTGGTTAAGGTGCCCGTAGTGCTGTATCTATGGATTTTGCAAAGTACTCTTTAAAACGCTTCTTTTGTTGGTGCCATTATCCAAAGGACCTAAAATGAACTCAGATTTTATTATAATTCACCTCACTTGAGCTCTAGGTATGAGTTTCTATATTCAGGAGTGGTCCCTACTCTGTCTACATCTTGTCTACTCACTACATGAGTGTTAAAGGCAAGATAAAAGGAGAGCACTTAAGAGTGAATAATCAGCTCTACAGCACAACTAAAGAATCACCACTCTGCTTTAAAGGCTCTGGGGGCTGTAGGGCATCACCAGCACAACAGGAGTCAGCAGAGAGAATAAAAAGAAACAATAGGATGCACAAACAATATGTTGAGATTTTAGAAACCGGAGAGACAAGATTGCATTTTTCTCCCTGGCATTCGTGTAAGCAATGATTTTGGAAGAGGAATGTGAGCAAATACAAATGCCTGACATGTTTGTGTTGGAAGTAGCTTCAGCTAAAGAAAAGGAGTAGGGGAAAAACTACTGTGGCCTGAGGATTATCCTTCATATCAGTGGAATTTTGGTGACAGAAATCCAGGTACAAATCAGATGAGAACTGTTGTATTTGCAGGTGATTTTGCCTGTGAAGAGTGGACTGAGCCTCATTCGAAGGAGCCCTGTGCCTCCAGATGCAGTGATTGAATCCAAGGTGGGTATTTCCTCTCTGTGAGCATTTCTGGGAAAATATTGGCTCTGCCAAGGACAAGGACAAAATAATTTTCAGGGGTTTGGTGGCAAGAACCCAAACATGGGGTACTGTGATCATGGGCTTAGCAGCCTAGACTTCAGCACCTTTTAGCATCACCAGTCCAGGGTTGCACTAAAGCTGATAAATGCTGATTCCTTGCAAAGTCTTTCAGATCAGCTGGTCCTGTGATGAATCTCTGGAGTGACTGGTGTGCTGCTCACCAGGTGTCAGTGCCTGGTGCTCTCCCATCCTTTCCATGCAGAGGAGTGTGGGAAGATGGAGCTGAAGACCAGCTGTAATGAACCAATACAACATTTCTGAAATATTTCACTTTTTTGCTCAAAGGCAATGCCCTCCTGTACTCTCTGAGATGGATATTTTCATGGTCTTATATTTTGCTTATCCTAAGGAAAAAAAATGGTGCTTTTAGCTTTCTCTGTTTATGTAGTGGTCATCATCCAGCTGTAATGAAATTCCTACCTGGAATCATAATGGCCTATCTCAGTAAACCCAGACCCAAACATGCTGGTTGTTTTGCAGTTTCTGAGCACTCCCAAAGCTACAGCCACTGGTAATTCCTGGCATTTCAAACTCAGTATTTTAAACATCTTGTATTTTGCATTTTGATTCCAGTCAGGGGGAAATGATGTATGGCAGATGATCAGATGACAGCTTGGTTTAAGTTATTGGCTGATATCTTTATTTGCGCACCAGCCTTGTGAAGATATTTTCATTGCACTCTACTTGACCCAAATCCTGCCTTTGGAACCTTGTTCTTAGCCTCTTAGCTGAGCCTGAGGGCAAGATTGGGCCCTGGGGATGAAGTAACTGGAAAACTTAATCAGCCAACTTCTAAGACTTTGTACCCAAGCCAGGCTAGGAAATGCCATACCCTACTCTCCTGAAAGTGGAATGGTTGTAGCATCTCCCCAAAGCAAAACCCTTCTACTCCATTGTCTGGCACCTTAATGCTCTGTTTGTGATTAATATCTGCACAGATAAGGGGGCTTTTTGGCCTGAATGAATGATACTTTTTGTATTAATTAATGTTCCAAGAAAAAAAATGTATCTCTGCTCGTGCTGCCACCTCATTCTCACCATCAGAGTCCTTCACAGCCGTCAGTGAGCTCTGGCCCTTTCTGTGCAACGTGTTTCTGTTCTTGTTTCAGACAGGAGTGGTGAAGGATGATGTCTTCTGGGGCTGCAACCAGCGCCGCATCCTGGAGCGGCTGCGTTTGGACGGCAGGGTCGCCTACGTCACAGGAGGAGGACAGGGAATTGGCAGGGCCTTTGCCCATGCACTGGGGGAAGCTGGGGCTAAAGTAGCTGTGGTGGATCTGGTCCTTGCCAAGGCAGAAGCGGTGGCATGTGAGCTCAGCCTCAAAGGTAAGCAGTGAGCACGATGGGCTCTGCAGTTGGGGGCTTTTCTTCTTCAAACCTGGCACTGCTCTGTAGTGCAATCCCCTCCCATCCAGCCCTGCTGGGGAATTGGTGAGAGAAGAGGATTTTTGTGCCAAGGGCAAGAAGCTTCTCCTGCTCTGTCAGTGTTGTCCCAGCAGCCACTGACACCATGCCATCTGCAAGAGTTATTTGTCAGTATAAGCTCTACTAGAGAGGCAAAGTGATCCAAACGAAATTCCTCACTAAAAGTGTCCAAAGTGCTGAGCCATGGCTGACAGGAGCAGGGAAGGGTCACCTCGAACAAGTGAGAGCTGTACAACCAGCACTGGACAGAGTAAATCATGCAGCACCTCAAAGTAAATCAGGCAGCACCTCAGGCTTCACTGTGGGTGAATGAAAGACACATCCTACAAACTCACTTACTCCCTCTTCCAGACATTGTGTCTGTACCATGAGGCAAAACACCAAAACAGGGTAGTTGTATTGTCAGTCTGAATCTCTCACTGTGCCCCTTAAATTGAAGACAAGTCGTTTTTCAAGACTTCTTTCAAACATGTATAGAAAGTCGGATATGGGAACAAAATACTAATATACAAAATAAGTAAAATCCCAAATAAGAGGTAAAATCCTCTACAAGCCACTCCTGTTTTAGCAGTAAAAACAGAAAATGTAACATAAAATTAAATTTCCCCCTAGAGCTGTGCTAAACTGCAATTGCAATGGGGAAAAAGAAAACTGGAAATATAATTTTAATGATAAAAGAAAGGAAGTATTACTCATTTTATAATTCCTTCTGTGAGATTGCACCTGAACCTTCTTCAAAGTTCAGTACCTCATTGTCTCTAAAGATGGACAATTACACAGGAAATTTTCACATTCCCACGTGGATAAAGTCACCAGTATTTGTTTCCACTCCAACTTCTGCAGGGGATTGGGCCATTAGAAACCATATTCTCCAGCAAAACCAGCCCCTGCAGATGTATTTATATCACCCAGTCTCAGGAAGGGACAAGGAATGGTGCCATTCTGGTCTGGAATGTTCCAAGAGGCTCCCCAGAGAACATTTAAAAAGAAAACATCCCTGTGCACAATCCCAGCTCTGCTAAGCAGAGACACTTCACATGGAGTGTCAGTGCAATGGTTAAAGCTCTGATCCCAAATAATGACCTAGAAGAAAGTGTCCAGTTCCTATTACAAATTCTTGAGTCATCCAGTCCCTCCTTCCCTGAAGCTTTTCACTCTCTTATGCACTGGAGCCATATGGTTTTGGCACAAAGTAGCTGTGTCCTACACCTTAATTTTCCTTTTGGACATTTTTTCCCTGTGAGATCCTGCATATCAAGCAGAGCTATTCGGATAGAAATGGGCTGCTTGATAGAGCCATGAGACTTTGGATGCCAACAGCCTATTGGAAAATGAACTTAACTCATCTCCAGGGCATTTTCAGTAGGAGTTTGATCATCTACCCTTCAATGGCTGCCCTACATCTCCACTCCTTCAGCAGCAGGCTGCCAGCCTGGAGGAGGCGGGAGGTGGTTCCAAAATGCAGTCAGAAAGGTCATGAGGCATAGCAAATATTATTGCAGTCTAAAAGTAAAGAAAATCTCACTTCTCACTCTTTACACATCTTTATCCTTTGAGGTCAAATATTATCTATCAATTTGACCAGTGCAGCTGGTCAGGGCACATCTCTTCCATCTCATGATGGGTTTTGAGGTCTCGAATTTATTGTCGTTCCCTGTTGGAACAACCCCCAAACTTTGTAAAGCTTTTGTGAAAGGGAATTATATCCAAATGCCCGTTTTTGGAAAGGATCTGAAAAGGTCAGGTTTTCAATCTCTTTCTCTCCAGAGGTAACTAGAGATTCTAGCCTGGACCTCAGAAGCTTTCCCTTGAAAACTTTTTGTTGAAATCAATGTTTCCATGAAATATTTTGGCTTCAAAGAGGTATCATTCTCTGTTGGAAATAAATTTTGACAAAAAGGTTCAGCTAGCTTTACTCTCAAAATATTCACATGAGTAAATTGAAGCAATCATAACATTAATACATATTTTTCCTGCTGTAATAGGGACAAAGGGACTGTGATTTTTTTTCTCCTCTGTGGCTGTAGATCTCTAACTCAAAGTTGGAGCTCAGTGCCCCAAGTCACTCCCATACTGATACTATTTCAAAACATTTTGCTTAGCTTGCTTAGCGCTGCTCTGCTTCTTATATCAAGGAGCCCTTTCCTGCCTTTTGGGATGGTGCCATCATTTCATGATGAGTTTTAAACATCAGAACACCTGTGATCTCGGTTTTAGCTTTGTTAGACAGCTCAGGTGTACGTCCCTTGGCTGCAGGGCTCTTTGTTTTTAGATCCTGTGTGAATCCCATTTTCAACAGTTACTAATGGATCCTGACTGAAGAACCAAAAATGATGAAACATAACCAAAAAATCCTAAGGGTTACCTTCCACTACATACACCTCTGTCTTCAGGGGGAAATCACTGCCTGTACCCTAAGGGAAGAATTAGTCTGACGGGATTTTTAAAATGTGCATTTTCACTGTAAACTATGCAAATGCCTTGTGCAATGTCACTCCTGATCTTCTTGTCTATATGCAACATGTTACTTCCATTTATACCGAGAGACCAGAGATGAAGCCCGTGGCAGGGGGATGTGTGCATGTCCCTGCAGAAGGACACCTCAGGCATATCCAGCACAGTGATTGCCTCCAGCACAGAGCCCCTGGGCTCCCCTCCTGCCCCTCTCATCACAAACCTGCTCCATGAGCCCCACAAAGCTGAACTGAGTGCTGTGGAGATGCACTGGCCCCACCATGCACCCAGCAGCGTTGTCCTGTACTGGCTGTCTTACCTCTGGTTGTGTCTGTAGATTTGAAGCTATTTTTCCATAGTTTGTTTTATTTATTATTTTTAACAGGTGGTTTGAGGTGGGGGGTGGAAAGAGTAGAGAGACAGAAAGTGGTTTCCTCCCCTCCCTCAGCTGAATTGATTAAGGGTGAGTGTGGGACTCTGGTTTGAAGTGAGCCTGGCTTCACTGCTGCTTCCCTAGCCACTCACATGAGGCACCTTTTGTCACATTTTTGCAAACTGACCTATAAGATGGAGCTGTAAATGGGGTGAGGCTTGGAGGGCAGCTGAAGAGTCTTTCTGTTACCTTGAGTAACACACTTGCACTCGTTTTGTCTGTAAATTGGAAAGAAATGCTGCAGCAACTCCCTGTGTGTGACACCTCTTGATAATGACTGGGAGGAGTAAGAGGGGCTGTCTGGCAATTCTTATTCTTTCAGCATATTTAGCATAAAACCTGCAGGAAAATAAGAGATCTTGTTTTGTGGCAGACCATGCATTAATTTTTTAGTTGTCTGTGGTTTTTTCCACTGTGGAAATCAAGAGAACAGTGTCATCACTGAAGGGGACAGGAGCTCCCCAGAGCAGCATCACCTGGGGCTGTGCACTCTGACAGAGCTCCTGAAGGCACTGGAGATGAGGAGGAGCTTTTCCATCCTAAAGACTCTTTCCTGCCATTTTCTTCACACACACCATTGGGCAATTCCTGCTTTGCCTTGCTTTCCTGGCAAGCAAGGCCATCTCAGCTTCATTTTGGGAGAGTCTCCTCCTGTAATAGGCTTATCCCTTCTTCTAAATGTTTTATCAGAATGATCTAAAAGAGGGACCAATGTGCAACTAATTTGCCATTTGTATAGAAGAAAAATATCTTGCTTTAGTAGCTGCAACTTCCTACCCAGACTGCTGATCATGGTCCAGCCCCAGTGACTGCCTCCCTCCTTCCTTAATTAAGACCCATTTCACCACAGCCCTTGCTGGTGCAGCCTTGTTTGGCTTTGAGGATGGGTATTATCCCAGTGGCATCAGATACCTCAGCAGGCTTCTTATATTGTCTAACAATAAGGGTATTTAAAGCTGATTTTTATAATAAATTAAATGAAGTTATTTACGGATCAGCACTGGTGAAAAAGTCAATGGCTGGGTTATTTTAGGAAAAAAAAAAAGCAAAACTTCTGCGGGTTTCAAATTGGGTAAATCACTTCCAAATGTTTGCATTACTCTGGCAGTGTGATTTGCAATAAATAAGGCACTATGACTGCCATAGCTGTGCTCCTGCAGGCATTCCCACTTAGCTCCCACCTAAAACTGGTTTGATTCCTGCCTGAAGCTCCCGGATCTCTGGACGCTGTAGTTCACCCAGAGAGCAGTTTGAGACGAATTAATTTGATTTCTGTAGCATCTTGTGGGGCACCTGGCATAGGAAAAGCATCAGTGGAGCGGCCGGGAGCCGGGGAAGCTGCAGTTGAGGCTTTGGACAGAAGATGGTGCAGTGTTCCAAGCTTCGTCCTGCCCGAGCAGCAGCCTTCGCTCCCACCTGGGCTCCAGGTCGGTCTCCGGCAAGCAAACCTCGCACCAGTCAGCAACTTTATAGCTGTATTGCAGTGACAAACACACCTTTTGCTACTATTTGTGGAGCAACGAATACATATATATAAAATATACAGTCATATATAAAATATCTCTATAGGAAGTTAAAAATAATCCTAAAATATAATATTTTTTTTTCCCCCCTCTGTGAATGCCTGTGCTGACTCCACCACTCTTATTTCAATGCAGGAATTAAAAGCCTTGGCCTGGCAGCAGATGTAAGCAAGCCTGAGGATGTGCAAAGGATGGTGGATGCAATTGTGGCTCGCTGGGGCACAGTCCACATTGCATGCAACAATGCAGGAATTAATCTGAACTCTGCAAGTGAAGAGACTTCCCTGGAGGAATGGGACAAAACTTTTAATGTTAATTTGAGAGGATTATTTTTGTGCTGCCAAGTGAGTGTGAAATACTGCACTGGTTAGTTTTGCAAATGGGTATTAGTATTCTAAGTGTTTATCTCAAGATATAATAACACTTAATTAATACTAGTAAGTATCACAATAAAATTGGTCCTAGTTTTGGTGAAATTTAGGAGAGCTTAATTTGTTTTATATCAATTACAGATTTTGGTCAATACATTCCAAAGTAGCTGTTACTTGTTGTCTACCCAAGCCCAGGCATTAAAGAACAGTGAAAATTTTTTTGAAGGGTGGTTATTTGAAAACCAGAGGGCTTGGAGGGTGGAATTCCCAACATTAGCAATATTTTTGAAAACAGTCTTGCCAACAGTGGAGAGATGTGAAATGGCAATGGGATTTTTTCCTGCATCAGCCATTTTTATACCAAGTTTTTATATCAGGTGCTTAAAAAAAATGTGTTAGCACATCAACTCTTCTGAAAAGACTAATTTATTATCATGTCATTATTAGCACAATCACAGAAAGGGTCACTGGTCTTTCCTTTAATTTCTGTCACAGGCTGCAGGCCGCATTATGCTGAATCAAGGATATGGGAAGATAATTAACACAGCATCTATGGCAAGTTTAATAGGTGAGTGATGAGAGCTAACAGTTGTGCTTCAGAATCCATATTTTAATTACTACCGATGCTATTTGAATCAATTAAACCTGTATTGGGAAGGAGTAAATCACTGACATTTCGTATTAGAGGAAATGTACTACAAAATTTTTATTGATATCATTTTTCAACATTTATCTGTCCTCAATGTTTTAGAGCACTTATTACTTTTTATAGAAAAGGCGGAGTCACCTTCTCTGACTCTGGTGCACGGATACCACAGGGGAGGTGCTGTTCCCTCCGTGCTGTTCCAGGCAAACTCCTTGGCATGTGGGAAGCTGAGCCCACAAGATACTTCCAAGCCACCCAGAGGATTTTGTGCCAATATTTGCCCTGGTACCCATGGGTTTTATAACATTCTCATTGCCAACAGGTGCCTGCACCAATGCTGCTGAATCAGCAGTGTCATCAAAAGCACCAATAAACCATTGTAACATATGGAGTGAAATCCCTACTGCTGAGCTAATCTGGAAGGCTGCTGAGCTGAAGTCCATGTAACAAAAATTGATCAATTACACAAATTAAGCATAGCCCTTTAGGAATTTATTTTATTGGTCTGGACATCTGTTGCAGTATTGTCCAAATCCAAAAATCAAATGGTGCCTTGGGTTGCCAAGTTAGGCAAGAAAATCTAGTAGCTATAAAAGTACAACTGAAAACTCCTGTATTAATATCGTGTCCATCTGCTGAATGTTACATAAATATGCAGTCTTTTTATTTTCCTTTGGAATAACATTTATTTTTACTGTGCCCAGTTTGACATTCTATGTCATTCTACTCAGTTTATTGCACAGTAACTTTAAATGATTCTTCAAAAATCCATTTATAATGTTGTTGTTAATACTTTTTTCAAGTGTCTTTACCAGCTGTTTTACTTATGCTTAAACACAGGCACCATCCCTCCACCCCAGCTTTTTAAAGTTACAAAAACTCCCCAAGAAAAGTAGTTCTGAAAACATTGTGAAGCTTTAAAATTAATGTACCTCAGGCTTTCCTGCTCTGCTCTGAGTAGTCAGGCTCTGGTCTGTGCTTGAGCTGTCACCATCCACATCATTGTCACAATGCAAAATTTCCTGGGATGTTGTCCATTCTGGAGAAAGTTAGGAAGCTCTGGGAAATGGCACAAACTGGGGATCTGCTGGTTTGGCACACAGCTCCCAGCCTTGCTGCAGCCCAGCAGTGGTCTGCTCTGCTTAAGGGGAGGCATTTTCCAACTTTTCCATGGGGGCTTGGTACAGCTCTGCTGAGCTGGGTGGTGATGCCATTCCAACACAGCATCCATCCCAGCCCCAGCTTGGAGCTGCACCTCCTTGGCTGGTGAGCCAAGTCCAGAGCTCCACCTGGGGATCACATTTGAGGGCAGTACCAGTCCTGGAATAGGAAGGGATGTTGGAAAGCAGCCCTGAGAGCAGCCTGGAAGGGTCATCCCAAGATGCACTGAAATGTCAGTGAAAGTGAATGTGTGCTAGGCCAGAAGTTAAGAGATGGAGAGATGTGTTTACCTTCTGAACCTGTTTGAATCTTGGCATTGAAAAAATCTAGTAGTTATGAAACTACGACTGAAAACCACGATGTTCATATCATGTCCATCTGCTGAATGTTAAATAAATATGTTGGTTGGTTGGTTATTTAAGTACGTTGGCCAACTGGCATAGTATGAAATGTTTCTAGAAATAGTTAAGGGATATTTTTTTTTGTTGTTGTTGTAGGTTGAGTCCTTCCTCAGAGATACAGGAAAATGAGGAGACACTTAGCAGGATAGGAGGGTTTTGTTTGTGATTTTTCCAGATACACTGCTCAGAATCAGCTTTAATTAATGGAAGATAAGCTGCATACATTTTGCATATGTGCATTTTGATTCTGGTATTCCGATGGAACTATTCCAGGCGTACGCTCCGGCAGCGGCGGCTCGGCTGTGGCTCGGTGGCTCACACAGGTGTAACTCAGAGCTGGAATGTTTACAGTGAATATCTTTAGTGGGAAATGGTCTGCTCTGCTCTGTCTGGGTGCACCTCTCATTAACACTGTGTGGCTGCTCAAGGCCAGGCTGGGATCCTGATGCACCAAACAAGGGTCCAGCAGCAGTGTCAAGTTGTGGTGGTATAACCCAGCAGCAGCAAACACCCCACAGCCCTTCCCTCCCTCACCCTAAGACAGGAGAGAGAATGGAGTAAAAAAGGTAAAACTTGTGGGTCGAGATAAAGACAGCTTATTAGGACAGAAAAGGAGAGGTAAACAATAATAAGGAAAAAAGAACATAAAATAAAAGTGGTGCACAGTGCAGTTTCTCACCACCCGATGACCTGTGCCTGGTCAGGGTACCCAGCTCACCCAGCTTTGTTTTTCACCACCATGCCATGTGATTAGAAATATCCTTCTGGCCAGGTAGAGTCATCTGTCCTGGCTGTGTCCTCTCCCAGGTTCTTCTGCCTCCAGCCTCCCCCCTAGCAGGGAAGAATGAAGCCCTGAAAAGTCTTTGGGTTAGAGTAAGACCCACTCAGCACAAACTAACCATCAGTGTGTTAACATTATTCCTGTCCTAAATCCAAAACAGTGCTCTAATAGTCACTGGGGAAAAAAACAACAAACCAACTAGCCCAGCCAAAGTCAGAACAAAGGTGTTTGAAACATAATGCAGCTAATGTTGGCAGAATTATTTATCTTCTGTCTCCTATCATCTATCTGAATAGGAGTGAGTGTCCTTGCTTCCCAGAAGCCTTAGCAATGCAGATTTTTTGGTGACACTGCTGGAGGCATAGCTTTATTCACAAACCCCAGATTTTGTATGAGTTTGGAAGGTTACAGATTTGTTCTTCTCTCTGTAAGAGACCACTTTAGGTAAGGGAAGAGGAGGTGGCATGGGTGCTTAGCTGCAGAAATCCCATCCAGCCCCAGAAATTCACAGCCCCTGTTGGCTTCTCCTTGAGTTCTTCCAATTGAGAGGGGCTATCTCTCAGCAGGGTAAAATTTCATGCTCCTAATTACCTTCTTTAGATACTCTTATAAAGACAAAAGTCTATGGAAAGACTATTGATAATTGTGTCTCATCTCCCACCCCAAGTCAGAAGCTGATTCTTGTGGCTTACAGCAACTTGTTCTCACCCACATGCACTGTAGGTGCAGAGCCAGTGCCAGACCTCCTCTCCTCTTAGCAAGTGAGCACCAAAATGATTTATCATAGACAGACATGTCTGGAAAGTTTAGCAAAGAGCTGCTTTTGGGAGGTTGCAAGGTTAACTACCGAAGTTGTATGTAACTTGGAGCTGATGCACGGCAATTAATCAAGAAATTACGTTCCACATCTTTTTGAGAGCCCCCACGGCACGCTGCATCAGGGGGCAACAGGCACACACTGAGGGCAAAGCAGTTCTGCTGGTCAAATGCAAATTATTTCATACTGAACAAAAAAGAGCACAGAATAAATGCTGGCAAAGGAAGGCCATGCTATGAAATGCTCTTTTTAGCAAGGGAAAGCCCACTGAATTTTGAGAAAACTTGCAGCACATGCAGAAAAAAAGCCCCTCTAATTGTTACCTCTATCATGGCTGTGCTTTAAATCTGTTCACAAACATCTCTGTTCAAGGCAAAGGTCCTTGTTCACATGCTTACCAATTTGCAGAAGGGCTTTTTGGCTCTTTCGGAGTTTGGATAACTCAGTTATCACCTTCTTTCCATCCTTTACATTGGCATACTCAAACCCAAGAGTTTAAGTCAATAAAATCAGTAGTGGGTGTGTTGGGATGCCATGGGTGGGAGTGATAGAGAACTGATGCATCAGCTTAATTTATTGAGACCAGTTTAATGCCAGCTACCAGCACTGCTTATGTGTTTTTACTAAAATGCTGGGAGCTGGGGTTTGCCTGCTGATCCTTGCCAAAACCCAGTGATTCTCTTTCTTCCAGGGTTCAGCATTATCCAACCCCACAGGCTGGAATTGCCTGTCTTTGTGAGTGCTGATATTTGCCCTGATTTTTCCCTCTCTCCCTCCATCAGAGTCAGCAGCTCAGTGAAGCTCTGTGCTGATACAGAGCTAATTATGGATGGATGCTTTGCATTGAATTTGTTTAATGAAGTCCTAATGGCAGCCAGAAAAGTCCAAGGAGAGATACTTTGTGGGTGTAAATCTCAACACCTGGACTGACTTGGATTGACTCCCGTGGGTTTAAAGCACTTTACCCCCTCTGGGGATTTGTCCTTAAGTAGCTTTCACGGAGCTGGAGAGGGGCAGAGCCACCCGAGCGCACGGCACTAACAAGCTTGAACATTGTAATTAGCAAGCTGATCATTTTCTGTCTCTGACTGACATGTGACATCTCTGAAACATTTTCAAAAGCTTCAGATTTTGAAAGTGGTGGGTGTTCTGAATTTTTGGGATGCACCTGTGTTCACATCCACACAAACATTAGCTAGATAATAAGATGTGTTTTCCTCAGACTATAGATAATTTAAAAATTAGGGAGAATAATTTGTTCCAAGCTATATATAATATGTTATATAAAATCTGTTATGCACTTATATCATATTCTATCATATAATGTCATATCAAACAATTTACTGTTACATTCAGCTATCACATCATATATTATCTACCACATATAATATTATAAATAATATTCTTATATTACATAACACAGAATACATAATATATTAGACATTTAATTATATAATATTTTATAATTATATGATAATATATTTTATTTTTACTACAGTATATAAACATATGTGTATAATATATAGATGTGCATATACATGTGTGTCTGTGATTATGTTTCTTCAAAGCAGTCAAGTATTGCATTATATGTTTAATACATTGTTTTTTTCCTTTGCCCAAACATGGAATCTTTAAAATATCTTTATTTTTATTTTCACCATTGTTTTCCAGTAGCTCATCTGCTGAAACAAAATTGTTAGATGGCAAAATACATATTTAGGAGTTTGTGTTATAGGTGGCTGAATTCTTGCTGCTTCCTGCCTGGTACCTGAGAAAAGAGCAAATAGCTCTTCTTGATGCAGGGAGTTGTCTGTGTAGTGCCTAAGCTATTTTAATTTGGGAAGAATAAATAATTTTCTGTCTCTGAATCCCTTGTAGTCCCACACCCACAGAAGCAGTTGGCGTACAACGCCTCCAAAGCCGGGGTCGTAAAATTAACGCAGACATTGGGAGCCGAGTGGATTGACAGAGGAGTAAAAGTCAACTGCATTTCCCCGTAAGTAAAATGTAGTCTCATTTGGAAACTACAAAGGGAATGAAATGTTCTACAAAGCTCAAATGAACACTATCTCAGCAAATAAAGTTTCTAATTAGCAGGTGGATTGCATCCCTTTTTATGTTGTCTTTTCCTTAACAAAGGTTTAAATAGTTAGAACCAAGCCTGCTATGTTGCTGTGTATACTCAGGGATTTAAGGAGAGGTTTTAGCATTTGATAATAGGTTTTCCAATCATGTGAAGGGTAGTTTTTAGCATTTCCCTTCCAGATGAAATATTTCCTTAGTCTGTCCAAGCCTTCCGTGGTTAAAGAAAGGGTTTTTGACACTTAACAGACAATACTTCCTTTCCCTTTCTACTTGAGACAAATATATAGGCACTTTAAAATCTACATTTTATTGCTGTTATTGAGCTACTGTTCAGCTCTGACAGTCACAGGAGGCCAGATGTAGTTTTGTAAATATATACATGTATATAGGTACATATTTATTGCAAATTACATCTTCCTTATTTTTGGTGACTTCAAGCTCTGTGTTTTAGGGTATTTATTCACAAAGAAAAGTTTTCCTACCAGATCCACTTTGTCTCTCCCTGTTTCTCATACATGCCCAACCAGTCATTTTATGAAACAATTAGCAGTGCATGATAGTGCTGAGCAGAAACCCAAGTGGATAGTGTTAATTGGAAGCGGTCAAATTCTGTAGACCATTGAAGTCAATCAGAGTAACTAAGAAGGGCAGGATTTTAACCCAGGAGTTAAATCGTAATAATGAAGATAATAATGTAGATCAAATTAGGGAAAACAAATTACATATTTTGATCCACAAAGTGAAGGGGGGGGAAAATCACAGAGCTTAATGGTAAGTGCCTCTGTTTTTACCACTGCTCTGCTCTCTCCTTGCTTGTGCTAGCTGTCTTCCTTATGATTATTTATTACTAATTATGCCAGTGATTCCAGCCGTCGCTCTTTGTGATCCACAGATTCTTTCAACAGCATCTTACTTCCTAATGGGATTTTCCCCATGCCCATGCTAGCAGCCCTGTAATGGTGTTCCCACAACTAGCACTAGTGAATTTACCCTGGCTTTCGGGAGCTGGGGAGATGAAGGGAATTAGAGAAGCTCAGCAGGACCTGGCAGGAATTGTGTCTGAGAGCATACAGGTAATCTGCACCAACAGAGGTGGAATAGTTGTGCCACATTCACAGCAATTATGGATGAGAAGGCTCTTAGAGAAGGAATTACCTGTTTCCTAGGGGCTTACATAAATTTGAAAAACAGGCACCAAATGATCAAAACTCACTGTTTTGTATAACTTGGAAGCAAACACTCACTTCTAGAGAAGTTATGGTTCTGGAGACTGTTGCCAGAGCGTGGAGGAAAAATAGACAGCTTCTCTTTCTACTTTTGAAGGCAACACAGGCTTGCATTTTGATCATCTCTACCTGTATACTCTACCTGTCTGAGCTCAAAATCCTACAACAGCAAGGGATGATGTGTTGCCTTTTTGGAGGAATATCCAGGAAGGATGCACAAAGAACAAATATTTTGCTGTCTTTGAGGTTCCCAGTTGTGGACAGAGCAGTTTTCCCTAAGGCAGGTGGGAACCTGGACTAAGCTGCTTTGGAGACCAGTAGAACTTCCCTCACAGAGACTCTAAGCTCAGGCTGAGACCCTCATGATGGGATTCCCAGGGACCTCTGGGCAGGAGGAAGGAGCCTGCAGCAGTTCATGGAGCTCAGATCCCTCATCACACGAGCAAAAGCCACATCTGCTTCTGCGTTAATAACTATTTACATTTGTATTTCTGTCTCTGTGAGACATCAGCCTGCATTTCAGTGCACATTTGGACCCATCCCCAGAACTGTGGGCCCCACTAGTGTCACTGTCTCTTGATGTGACTCACCAAGCACTAGGGACACCTTCAACCCACTTGATCTGAGTACCCAGTACCAGCAGGAGACTCAGTGTCATACCAGAATGTGATTTGAAGGAGTCTGAGGAGAAGAGATGTTGATATAGGGCATGATGGTACCCAAGATCAGCTCTGGATAAGTAAAATATCTGTGTTTTTAAGTACTGTGCCCCTCCCAGTTGTGGCTGCATTAAAGCACTCTCAGTGTGCGTCTGTCTGAAGCTCCAAATGCTCCAGTCTGGCCTTAAACATTATTTCACCATGCAAACCTTTTGGCCTTTTCCCCCTCTTCCTATCTGGTCACTTTTTATCAACTTAATTTCTTAATGAGTGCATAAAACTTATGCAGAGCAATGCATAAAAGTTAGCAATGCATAAAATGTTATGACAGAGTCCTTAGGATGATTTATTGCATTTATAAAATTGAACATGCAGGCTTCTCTTGCTGGCCAGGCAAACCTGATGCCCAGGGAGAGAGGGTGGCTGAGATTCCCTGGATGCTTTGGCTGACTTATGCTGTTGCTATCATGGATACCTGTGCTCAGTCCCTGTGCCATCATCCAGTGCCATCAGCTCATAGCCTGCTGCACAGCTGATGCCAGAAAAAAAGATCCTGGAGCCTTCCTGAAATGGATGTAGAGGTTGAACTGCAGAGGGTACCTGGTTGTAAAATAGGACCTTGCAGAGCATTGACAGTGGCTGATGCCCAGCTGCCCACAGGGTTTAGTCTTTTTGTTGGTCCCAGGGCTTGGAAGTGTGTTGGGTGTGATGGAAGAGGGAATTTTTGGAGATGTCTGGTTTTTGGCATGTGCAGCATTAGAACACATAATTTTTGCAGCCATTACACTGAATCAATGTCCATTTTTTTGGCTAATTACTGCCTTCTTCTTGATTAGCAAGACATGAAACACCATTATGTGATGACCTTTGGGATGGGCAGCTGGAAGTTGATATTAAGATCAACTTGCAGCCAGGCCAGGAGCCCTGGGGGATGAACCATGTTCCTCACTGATGGGCTGCAGGAATTTGGGTTTGGGCTGATGGGTAAAGAGCTTTTGTGTGTCCTGCATCCTGCCCTTCTCCTCTGAAGGCTGCCACACAATGCTGTGTGAGGCTTGTAGCCCCAGAAAGCAGACAGGGCAGGTTTGGGGAACATAACGGGAAAGGAGAGGCAGAACTGGCAGGAGAAAGGGCACCCCAGCATCACCTGAAGGCATCCAAATTAAGCAGCATTACTATCCCCATTAAGCAGCAGTCGTTGCTGGTAAGTATCTTTGGACTTAAATCTTAATTCCTTGGGAGATGTCCCAATTAAGTGGATCTTGTGATTAAACACTTCCTGATTAAGTGGAGTGTACTTAACTCATTCAAATTAATAACTCATCTGAAAGAAATCAAGTTACACACAGATGGAATCTTTTTTTGCTCTCATTTGGGGATTGAGTGCACGTAACAATTCCAGTTAAGTATCTGGTAAGTGATATTTTTCCTAATGTGTCTCTCGAAGTGGAAATGTTTTAGGCAATTGTTTTTTTTCTCTTTCATTTTTTTGTGGTCTTTTTTTTTCCCCTCCTGTCTCAAATTGTCCTGTGTTATCAATAATGAAATATTGATGCTCATATCTAACATTAAGTAACCAGCAGTTTGGTATTACATTGACATGCAACAGAAAGTACTGATAGGCTCAGCACTGCATACGAGATGAGGTAGGGAATTAATGCATTGGCAGTTGTCTTTGCTGGAACTGGTTAGGAGCCAACTAAAATCTGCCTAAAAGGGTTCGACAACGTTAAATTGCCCAACTTGGCACCAAAGCTTTCCCAGAAGATGTGTAGTATCAATGACATGCCTAATATTTATAGTGCCATCAGTATGTGTGTTTGCAACTTTTAAGTTTTGTGCTATATTTTTTTCTCATTTCTATAACAAAAATTTGTAGTGAAGTTTGGTTACACTTCTAAATTTTTGCTATGTGGAGTGAACCTAAAGAAAGGTCCAGCAAGAGGCACACTCGGTGATTCACAGACTGAAGTGATCAGACCAAAGATCATTTTTCTGAACAGATTGAAAAACGTCCTCTTTTTAGCAAAATCTGTTGTGCTGGAGGACTGTGTGTGTTTTATTCCCTAATCTACATTCCCTTGGGGTTAAAATATAACTGTAAATGAAAAAAAATAAGAAAATCATATGGATCTTATTCTGGTCTCTGATAGTGTAAAGCCAGAATGATGATGATGATGATGATGGTGATGGTTTTGTAAGCATAGTGAGAGGCATGTAAGGGAAAGGAGTTTAATATATTTCATGTCTGCTGCTCAAAGCACATTTATCTCTGAAGAAAACCAGTTCTTGAGGAGTTTGGGAAAGCAAGGAGGGAGTAAAGGGGGCTGTGCTTGAAGGAAATAAGTAAACCATTTGCAGTCCTATACTGGAATTTGCTTGATTTTGTTACACTGCCAGAACTTCAGTGAGCTGCATTGCTCAGTGTTTCTGAACTCCTCTGCTCTTTAGTGACAATTACAATAAAATATAAAGCTGATATTTAAATCCTGCCTGATTAGTGCAAACAGAAATGTTTGGGGGAAAATCTGAATTAGTTCCACTTCATAACAAAGTAAATAGTGGATTTCAGCCTTCATTTAAAACAAAAGGTAAATCTCATACCCAGAATCCAGTCTGTCTAAAAAAATTATTTCCTTGGAAGTCTAAATTGGGATGCCAATGAAGTTTCAGAACAAAACGAGTATTTTTATACTTTGTTCATTTCATATTTATCACTAGCTTGTTTGCTAATTTTCATTTGCAAGAGGCAATTCTTCCAGCTAACTGGCTGCCTCAATGGGCCACTGATTTCTTTGAAGTGACAGTCTGTAAATATGCATAAAAAAGAGATGCAATTAGCGTGTGTGTGGTTCAGTGCAGCCTGATTTCATTGGCAAGTTTACCCACAGTGTTGATAAGCTACATTATCTAGAAAATTGGCTGCTGAAAAACAGCACCTCTGATTGCCAGCAAAGGTTCCAGATAACAGGGTGCTGAAGAGAAATATAATTGAGGTTGAATATGTTAACCAAGGTGTCACATGCTCCTTAGAAGCGCTAATTTATCAGCATGTTGGAATTTTTATTAACATTTGGAATGCATTTCTACCACACTAATGAAGTGGAATTGGCAGTTCAGGTTTTAGTTATTGTCATTTCTGAGAAGTTAAATGTAATTTCTCGTTAGACACAGTTATGTAAATATATTTGTTCAGGGGCTGAAAAAATTACACATTTCACAAAATACAAATATGTTGTTAAGGAGGAGTATGACAAATCAGTTGCAGCTAAAGTCATAAAAGCCAGCCAAATCTTCGCCCTGCATTGTGCTTCCTGCAGCATCATTTTTAGGGTACCTGAAAAAGAACAAACTTAGCAGAGTTTTAGTAAACAGTGGAGACAGCCATCAACGTAAAAGAGGCAAGAGTGTGATTTGTCGGGTGTTGGTTAAAGGGGATCACACTGGGTGTGTTGTGCTTATCTCTGCCTCTCGTTTTTTTGTGTGGGAAGGGCCTGGTGCCCAGAAGGGTGCTGGCTTTTGTTCCCATCGTGGTTTGACATATGGGGAGCTGGTCTGTTTTCAGTTCCTGGGCTGTACACGAGCATGCTGTGTGACATTGGCTGTAGAGTGATGAGGAATTGATGGAAGGACAGCAGTCCCCGAGAGCTGTGACAGACCCAGTTCAAGGCACTTCCACTCCCAATGCTGTGCTTTCTAGAGAAAAACATTTAAACTGGTGATTATGGGTAACCTAAAAGTAAAGGGCCTGTGCTGTTAGCGAAGAAGATCCTTTGAGTGTATGTGCACTTGAAAGGAAACCTCTGAGCTGCCTATCAGGTGA